>JAKSZP010002990.1:0-94259 GCA_022478985.1 Massospora cicadina
AATATCCCACAATCCCTATGAAAACTTGTACGTCTAATAGAGATTTAAGGAGCATCCTAGCAATGTCCAAGACAATTGCCATCCATTGGGGATATTCCAGATTTACTGACCTTATGGACCAAGATTCCATCTAACTCTAAAGAAAGAGCATTTTGACAGCTTTAGTTTTATGACAATTACTGTAACCACTGAAAGTCTTGCCTGAAGTGATCTAGATGTTTGGTAAGGGTTTTCAAAAAAGGGTGATATTGTCAAGATAAACTAGCACATAGGAGCATTTTAAATCGCCTAGGAGTCCGTCCATGGCGCGTTGGAAGGTGTCAGGGGCGCTACAAAACCCCTGCGGCATTTGAGTGGGCTTGAATGTCTTTCACTTGTGATGAGAGCGCATTTTTCACGATCTTCTGGGGAAAAAGTTACTTGCAAGTACCCACTGGAGAGATCCATAGCATAAAAGTAGTGGGACCCTGCCATCAATTGTAAGGAATCATCTATGCTCAGCAATGGATAGCTGTCTTTTTCTGATAGAATTAAAGAGGCAATAATCCATAATAACATGGTGGCTACAATCCTTCTTCTGATTAATAAGAGTGGGGAATCCCATGGGCTCTTAGAAGGAATAATAAACCGTCCCTCAACAGTTGCTGTAACTCTAAGGCAACTTGAGCTTCCTCCACTTTGGATTTCAGTACATACAGGATCTTGATGGAGGGCGAGCCTCAGTTTCAATTTGAAGAATTGCCCCTGGACATTTTCCTGTAGTCACTTGGCACCATGGAAAATATATCACCATACTCCTCAAGGAGGTCTTTGACATTTTGGCATTTGCTAGGAGTGAGAACAGCTCCAATTCTACTTTCAACCAGAGCTATGATAGGTAGGGGATCAAATCCTTAATCCTGTAACGATCTAAAACAACTCACATCGGCAATACTCTAAATGGACATAGTTTTACATAAGCAATAGGAGAATGCTGAGGGACTTGGAGGGTTTCAGTGGTTAAATTCCCTAATAATGTAAAGATAGATTTTCTGCAGGCAGGATCCAAAATCTTTGGGCAGGTCAACGCTTCCTTGATGGAAGGGTTTTGGCTGTCCACTAAGCTCCAAAATGTGATTTTAGAGGGGTGAAAATTTAGATCCCAGTATTTACAATAACTTGTAAGCCGGAGGGTATAGTGATAGGATGAGGGGCATTAAGAGAGATCTTCTCTTCGGCATCCACAGACTCTGGGGCAACTTAACTTTCCCCCTAAGACTTGTTGTTCAACTTTGCAAATCAAGGATGGTTATTAGGAGGCATGTTCATTTTTCAGGCTCCTTTACTTTTTGATGGGGAGTTCAAATATCAACAGAATCTGATACCCTAGTAATGATAGGTACTTTTCCTTATTGTTGATGATGCAATTAAATTCACGCATCAATTGGACACCAATAAGCAACTCATACATATCATTTTCTAATTCAATGGCGGGGCAGAAATTAAAAATTTCCCAAATCAAAGAGTAAAGAAGAATACGTTCCAATCGACTTAGTAGACTGATTACCTGCCGTCCCATATTCAGCATCATAGATCAAGTCTGGAGCCATTTTTATCCCTTGGATAAGTTGGGAGGAAATAACGTTAGCTGGGGAACTGGTGTCAATTCTTTCCAGGACTTTTAATCTTATGTATTACTACCTCAACTTGAACCACCAAAGATCTGAACTGGGAATTAACAGCTAGTAGACTGTTATTAAGGATTTTCAGCAAAGCAAGTGAGTTTCTGCCCCAGCCAGGCTTGAGGTTGTTCAATGCATTTGAAAGTTTTGTCTTACAGTGCTTGGCTTTCCATAGAAGAGTTGGCTGCAAAAATTTATTTGGGTAACTAACCAACATAAAAAAGAAAGCTGGAGGTTTTCATTTCCTTGAATAGAAAGAGGAACGTCAATATTTGCAGGGCAGCTAACAAAAAGAAGCACGAAATTCTGAGGTTAGAGCTAGAGCTGGAACAAGGGTTTTGAGGCACTTGATTTCCGTCAGCATAGGTAGCCTCCTGACCTATACTGGCTGATCTTTTGCTGACTTACTTTGAGGTACGCAACAAAAGTTTACAGTGTGGTTGGTTCTCTTGAAATGGGTCAATATAATTTGGTTGCAGGAGAATCAGGGGGAGTAACAGCTAAAACTTGGGGCCTGAGCTTATTTTTGTTAAAATGAGGTAGCCTGGCAGGTTTATTTAATTCAGCCAGAATTTCCAAAATAGCTTCTTTATTATGGAGGGACGTTAAGTTGGTTTTCACCACTTTTAGATAAAGAAGAATATTAGGCATACTTTTAAATGTTAAAAACAAGGCGGTGAAAGCATCGTCTAACATAAGAAAATTCCCTGGAACCAACATTTGAGCCTCAAGGTAAAAATGGTGGGTGAATTCATTGATAGTTTCCCCCAATTAAGGCTGTGCGCATAAAGGTCTGTTTTTGGTTGGATAGGGTTAGGTCACTCCCAAATTCCTGGATCAAGGCAGTTTTGGAGTAAGTCCAAGTACAGCAATGCATTAGATGGGGGACCATGATACCTTGAGCCATACAGATAAGACAGTTCTTTAGATGTTTAGGTTGTTGGTGATTGTTGCCAATAATTCGAAACCCTTAGTTCAAGAATTGGAAGTTGCACCTGACACAACTCATTTGGCTGAACGAACGCCCCAGCAACTGTGCACAGGCGGGTTGGCCATCCTGAACCCATTTTCAACCAATATTAGAAAGAGAAGATTCTTCTTCCCCATGGATGTATATTTCTTTAAACGAAGCTTTAAATGTACCACTTGAGGGGGTTGGATGCCAAATGACATGAACAGATACTGGAACCGCGCTTTCACCTAACATCATAGAAATATTTCAGGAAAACGCTTGAGGTTGAAGCACATCCACTTGACTTCATAGATCATAAAAATCTTTAATTATTAAATCTACTCATCTATAAGTGGCACTGTGAACCAATTTTGTGGCGACAAGTTGGTTTAGTTGCCACATTTTGTTTTTTAAAGTGGTATTGGCAGCTTAAAGTTTAAGTTGATGTTGTTCAGTGATGGGCATTCTTTGCTCCAATCCATGTACCACAGCAGGTAGGGCTGCCAATGTCACAAAGCGTTTGTGATAAGCAGGTAAGGGAATTTTTGGGGAGAGGGGAACTCCATCCTGAATGAGTTGGGCTCCTTGGCCGATGCTTCAAAATTGGACATCAAGGTTTACACTTGTTGGATTGACGCCTGGATGCGTTCATTGGGGATTCATGGGTCAACACTGAGTCCTGGAGGTCCTCTGGGCACAGGGGGTCCCCGTCCATCATCCTATCGATCAAAACCAGGGGGTCCTCTTTCACCATCCTGTCTATCACAACCAGGGGGTCACCATTCACCATCACGTCTGTCATAACTGGAGGGTCCGTGCTCATTAGGCACTCCTTGAGGCCCTGAAGTATGGAGACTATTCTGGCCATCCGTTATTCATAGATTATGTCTAAAATGATTAAAGGCGTTCATCCATAGAGGTGATAAAGTTATCAAATTCAGAGCGTACTTTGCGGGTACACATTACAATCTGATTATTGATAACAACCTCTAGTTGACTAAAACGAGTAGTGAGTTCCATCCAAACAAAACTCATGATTCCTAAATCAAGGTGGGTTAACACATCTTGTATCCCACTAATAAAGCTGCCGATTTTCCATTATAGCATTTCAGTTTTCACTGCTGAATTGAAAGGCAGATTGATAGAATTGGAGGAGCTGTGGGTGTAATGTCTCCAATATCTGCAAATGATGGAGTAATCCACGATGATGGAACCCCACTACTTGAAGTAGATGGTACAGGGTGGGTGTACAAAGTGACGCAGATAGCATTCTGTAAATCCAGTTCCAACCTGTTCTATATTGAATGAAGAACTTTGATCCAATTCATCATAGGGGCCATACTGCATGAGCCCATCTGTGGGAATTTATATGACCACACTATCCAGCTTGCAAATTATCTAAGCTTCAATTAATTTAAGATAATTGGTTATTATACTAATTTAGCTTATTGATTAAGCTTTGAGATGTTGATAGATTATTATGTCTCATCAGCAATAATCATCAATTAAATGGTTAATCATAATTCTCATAGGATTGTATCCAATGAAAATTAAGGTTACAATCTCATTGGGGATTGTTGCTGACAATTTAGAGATGAGTAAATTGACTTGAAATGGGTAATTACTCATGGGAAATCGCCGGGTTTGGTAGCTGACATGTGGGCTGATATGAATAGCGATTTAAATATGCTAATCCTCATGAATATCAGCTGGAATATTTCCCAAAATTGAACCAATATCCCTTTTCTGTAAGCCAGGTGTGCTGAGATCATTGTAGATATCCCTTTTCATCAGCTAGGCGTGCCAAGAACCTCATGGTTACCACGAATACCCCTAACACAAGTTCTTCATCATTTTTATTTATTTGAGGCAAGCCGTTCTTCATCATTTTACCCTATAAATATTACCTCTTTCTACTAATAAAAAACACCTTAGTACTGTAATACTTTGATGTTTTCAATTGTTAATTGTTTACTTCAGAGTGAAGTTGTAAAGAAATCTTCCTGTCTAAGTGTCAACGCTAGAGTGAGGCTAAAGTCACTTAATCCTTTATATTTCCAGAGTAGGGCTGAAGCTACCCATATATCAAACTTGACTAGGCTAATTATCTTAATTCAATTAGCAAATTCATGTTTATTCCCAGAAGACAGTAGCTAAGCAAACCTGTGCCTCTGTAAAAACCTGGCGGTTTATACACGTGGTGCTCACTACAGGGGTTGAGTTGAGTTTACTAGAACATAATAATGCCAAATTATTTAACTAATATGGAACATCAAAGAAACTAAGAAACAAGGTCATCATCAGACCACTAAGAAATATCAAATTAGAGGCTGGAATGCTGGTGGATCCTCAATTCCCATTTATCAACAGTTGGAGTAAATGAGAACGCCATAACAATTTATGAACTACCTTTAGGAGAAAATATGAGAAAATATACCCAGCATCAGTGATATCCTAATTAGAGGATTCCAAATTTTTCTGACTGATACATTAGACTGAAGCTGTGGATTATTCCACCACACTACCAATCAGGAAGAGCAGAGATGGTACTACAAAAATTTCTTAACATGAATACTTCAACATTAATAGGATACTTGTGGAGCGTTGGTAATATTGGCAATTATATTATCAAATATGTACAGCCAACTACCCATTAACATGAGAGCCATTCAAGTACGACAGCAGGCAGTGATCGCCACTCTTGTTGAGTATACTCAAAATAACAGCATATAACAGCAGGCGCTGATGCGACAATTAGATGTCAGTTTTCAGCAGATTCGCGCTGGTTTGGATTCCACATTACAGTGTGTCCACCAATCAAACACCCAAATCAAGAATCTGGTGGCTGAGTTGAATACAAAACTTTGGGGAATAGTTGAGGAGATCATCAACCAAATTGGGTTCAATTACCAATAGAAACATGATGTGGATAAGCATTGCTGAATAGCTGAATCAAATATCGCTGATTTAATTTGAGCTCAGGAGGCAGCTGTGCCAATGGCTGCAGCCAATAACAAAACTCACACGGTCTATCTCAATTTAGTTTAAGGAAGATAGGAAATTAAGAGTACCTTTGATGATATGAAAAAATTCAAATGACTCAACAAAGAAATGCGAGCCAAAATCAATAAGCTTCGCACAGAAATAGAAATTGTCAACAAGGATGCTATAAAATTGGCAACTCAATCTGAGTTAGATTCATAAAACTCAAAGCCGTTAAGTTAAATGATGAAATATCCAAATATGAAAAAGAGAACTGTGAATTGTATGAACATATATTCCATGTCCAAACCTGAGAGGGCAAGTTGCAGAAAGAAGTCAAAAATCTGAAAGCGACTTTACAAGAAAAATTGATAAAAATCATCAACTTCAGGAAACGACCAAAAGCTTGGCTTGGGAAGATAAAATCCTGAGATAATTGGATAGCCTCGAAGACTCTAAGTGTAATTGTTCATGGGATGAGTACCATGAGGCGAATTTATTTGAGGAGGAATTGGCATCCATTGAAGCAGAGAGTATTGCTGACAGCACCATCCAATCTGTTCAGGAAATGCCCCCAACCATTGCGGCACTCCCTGAAGTAACACCAAAGCAACTCCAGTGTCTGTTCAAATCCTGATGAGAAGTGCTGGCCCAATTATTGTTGAAGATTTCAAGAGTACTCCAAAGTTGCCCATTTTCCATCAGGATAATGCGCCTGCCTTCTTTTAGATATTTGAAATGATGATGTATGGTATAGTGACTGACAAAAAGCTGTCACCGTTGTAAATTATCTCAATACTTTGTGCCAAAACCTAGTTTTGCCTTACCTTCATGGGGAGAACTGGAGTTACAAGGAGGCGAAGGAGGCGATTCTGACCAAATTCAGTAGTCCATATAAGATGGCAGCTTGTATACAAGAATTCATGGGCATTCAATTTAAGAAGGATGAAACAGTGGGTGCATTCACCGACCTTTTTATGAGGAAGCTCAGATCCTCAATGGGTCAACATGATGACTGACTTTGACGGAAGAATTGTGATGCAGAACACATTGCGCCCTAATCAAGAATTACACCAAATTATGTCCTCCACTTTGACAAGTAAATACACCATTGCTCAAATGGTAGAACACCTAAGAGCTTTATCAGCGATGTTCAACGCACCAAATTGTACATACAAGCTGAACAACCCGTCAAGCAATAATAAGGGACCAGGACAATTCTCAAACAAATCAAGAGAACTCAACAATTGTTGGAATCAAGATAAACTGAATGAAGGAACCAGACCATTCAAGCCTTGTTTAACTTGCAATAAGTATGGACAGCCTGGGCACTTTGCCAATAACTGTGGACAACGCAAACCAAAGGATCAAATTAACTTAGTCCAGCATAAGGATAAACAGGAAACTTCTGACGGGCAGGGAAAAGACCATGCAGTCTAGATGTGGAACAGTCTAGAACCACAGGTAACCAAGTTCCCCCAGAAAAATCAGATAGTTTGGACAAGTCAGATCTATCTGTGGATGAGCCTGAATTAGATCCCTTCATCAGATCGTGTACCAAGATGTAAATGTAATAATGAGATCGAAATTGAAGGAGATTGCCCCCAAAAGTATACAGGAGATAGCTCACCCATATGCCCAACAGATAATGGAGAAGGTCCAAAATGCTGAAGATGAGATGGACTTATTGAATACTAAGTTAGATAGAGTTAATGTATCAACTCCAATTGGTACAATTTGAGAAACGTTCCCTGATATATCAGCACAGTTAATTCATACCTTGGATTCAACCAACAAATCTACTATACATGTAGTAAGCAACAGCTAATCTTATTTTTCTGAGTGCACGTATATGGATATTTTGCGAACTGAATCCCCGTCAGAGCAATAATTGATAGTGGAACGCCAATTAATATAGTATTGACCAAATTAGTAAAAAAATTAAAGGCCAAACCAGATTTGGAGCACTGGAAGCAGTACGGGATGGCAAGTCTGACTCTACAACTTCCTGTAGGGCTTATAGTGCTCTACCACTATGGTTTGGATCCTTGGTTGTATTGGCACTAGCGATTGTTCTAGATAATCAGAGTTATGACATACTCATTGGCACTGACTTCATGTGGAAGTATGGGTTCAAGTGTGACTTTGATGAAGACATTTTTAAGCTGATAATCTGGTCAAGCGGGGGGATGTGTGGGAATTTATATGACCACATTATCCAGCTTGCAAATTATTAAGCTTCAATTAATTTAAGATAATTGGTTCATTTATTTAATTTAGCTTATTGATTAAGCTTTTAGATATTTTGATAATTCCATCTCATTGGTGATAATCACCAATTAAATGGCTAATCATAATTATCATAGGATTGTATCTGATGATAATTTATAGTTACAATTTTTGTCAGGGATTGTTGCTGACAATTTAGAGATGAATAAATTGACTCAAAATGGGTAATTACTCATGGGAAATCATCAGTTTTGGTAGCTGACATGTGGGCTGATACAAATAGCGATTTAATTACGCTATTCCTTGTGAATATCAGCTGGAATATTTCCCAAAATTGAACCAATATCTCTTTTCTGTCAGCTAGGCATGCCAAGATCACCGTAGATATCCCTTTTCGTTGGCTAGGCATGCCGGGAACCTTGTGGTTACCACAAATACCCCTAACACATGTTCTTCATCATTTTACCCTATAAATATTCCCTCTTTCTAATAATAAAAAACACTTTGGTACTGTGAATACTTTATTGTTTTCAACTGTTAATTTTTTACTTCAAAGTGAAGTTGTAAAGAAATCCTCCTGTCTAAGTGTCAATGTCAGAGTGAGGCCAAAGTCACTTAATCCCTATATATTGCCAGAGTGAGGCTGAAGTCACTTAATCCTTTATATTGCCATAGTAGGGCCAAAGCTACCCATATATCAAACTTGACAAGGCTAATTATCTTCATACAATTAGCAAATTCGTGTTTATTCCCAGAAAACAGTAGTTAAGCGAACCTGTGCATCAGTAGAAACCCCACGGTTTTTACACCATCTTCTACTAGCTTGGCCTCCAGGGACAAAGGCCCCAGATAAGAGGAGCCGGAGAGCTTCAGCAAATTCTGATAGATGTAAGCTGTATTGTTTGGTGGATAAAGCGTGGAAGGTCACCTCCATTGATGGGGGGATAGATGTTGTGACTGGCCACTGTAACTCCTACATGCATATTAAAATCCCAGTCGCTGAGACAGGTGGCTTCACAATATGAGGCACTATCAAAGCTGATCTATTGTTGTCCATTGTTGCTATTATATTGTTGTTTTTTTCCTATAATTTTTACTGTGAACTCAGGGTGTACCTAGCAGGGATCACCATTTAGTCAGGATCACAGGTGCACTACCATAGATTTCTTTAATAATTATTGGCCAGGTGACCTGAAGACTGAGGGTGTTGGATAAATATCTTTTGCGCTTCTTTTGGTCAAGAAGTCTTATATCAGATACTATATCTTGTGAGGCAACTCTAATAATTTGCAATCTTATCTTAAATCGAGAAAAGGAGAAAAAATTAAGTTGTATTAGTTTAGTAGCAGCAATATAAGGGAAATTGGGGAGGCGTTACTATAATAAAATCTAAACAGTCTTAGCTTAGATCTATTAAACTAAATCAATTGGGAATTATGTGGCAACCCAATTAACTCAGTCAAATATGCTGCTCTTGCCATATGAATTGGTTTTGAACCACAAGATTAGGTAGCTCTTTTGGAGCATTATAAACCGTGTAAGTTTGGGTTGATCCCCAACTTTGTGAGTCATCGAATTTTGTCAGGGATTATCCCTGACATAAGTTTGGGTCATTTGGTCGGATTGTGATCAATTTCTATTAGCCAACACACCAAAATCTATAATTTGGGTAGGAACTCAAAATTGATACATTGTACATTCTGAAAAGAACGATTAACTTAAGAGATATGCATTACCATGATGGTATGGGGCGCCAATTTAGTCAAGATAGCAGAAATAGCATCGTCTAGGGGTAGTATCTTTGCAAGCATTAGGGGATTGGCTTCACTATAGAACTGCTCAACAAAATTGGGATCAATTCTCTATTCTGCAGGTTAAGGCACATAAAGGCCTGTCTCCTTTGAAAACTTGTGTAGAGCCAAATTCTTCAATGAGAGCTTTCTTTCCTCCATCCAGGTGCTGAGTGTGACCATGTTCAGAATCATTCTCTCCTGAGCCGCAGACTCAAGCATGGAAGAAAATACTTAGTTTCTGATGGTCAGTTGCTCCTACCATAAAAAAACATAATCAAATAGAAATGAGGCAATACTGCCCTCACCTGGGCTAAACTTGTCTCTAAAAGAGATTTATGAACACTAGGGGAGGCCCCATGAAGGCCTTGAAAAGAGCGAACTGAGCTTTTTAAGTCAAGACAAAGCACTAGGTAGCTGGTGTTCCAAAGTAGCTAGCCTAGGTTCAAATGTAGCGGGGAGGTTGTGAGGGTTACTTTCCCCACCAACCTCCATTTTTTCAGTAAAGTTTGTGGCGTACAGGAGCTCCTTTAGTGAGCACCACTTGTTGGAATCCTGGCTTTTTAAGGATTGACGGTACTGTTTGACAGGATTCAAACAATTTAGAAGGGGTGAGAGTAAAGAGACTCACAGCTGCTGTATAGAAATTTTAAGATTTTTCACACCAACTTGTTTTAAAATAGAAAACTTGAATACTAAGAAGATATAGAGTTTATAGTATTTTGTTAATAGTAAACCTTTGCGGTTTAAGCAAACCCCTCAACATCTCGCTGCTTAGTATTTAGAACATTTTTGAGACTCAAAGTGAGAGAGGCGAGAAATTCATTATGGGTCAAGAATAGCCATATTAGGGAATACTGGGTTTGACCTACCAGAGCTCTCAAGACTCGCCTCACTTCAGGGCAGGATACACCAGCGGTAGAATATGGACCTCTACCACTGCCTCCCTGAGTTTTATTCTGGTACAAGAACTTTGGGTAGGGGATGACTATGACTGTGTTGGCGTTGTGCACCAATGCCCTGAACCAAGATAGCGAATAACAAGGCGGTCCATGGAGTTCCTGGCCTAACATAAGCCGCACATGGAGGTTTTCCAAGTTTTATCCTCCTTTCCCATTTCTTCAATCCCTTAATTGGTGCGGTATCATCCCCAGGTTGGCCCACCTTGAATAAAACCTAGACTCGCCTCACTCCAACTTGACAGCTGATAGAGGGTCAATAGCTGGTAACATAAGCCCGTGGAGCAAGGATTTTATGTATTTAAACCAATCAAATGGCGAGAAAAAATTTGCACTTGTGGACCCCCTCCAACTCTAAAAAGGGTTTGGTCTCCACTTAGGTGTTTGAATTAAACTGTAGATGGGATGAGGATGAAACTTGGAATGGTTCCCTTGATTTCACCGCAGGTTCAGCACAACCCTACTACCAACTATAGGGCTATTTGACTGAGGAGTGGGATTAGAAGTGTTACGCCAATTTAGGGGTTTTAGTAAGAATTGACAAGGTTATTTGAGCTATAATCTGTACTTACCCTCAGAATCACTCTTCTCATAATTTTCAAAGGCAATTGTCTGACACCCTGATCAGATAGGGCAGGGTTTCTAAAATATATATCTTCAGTATGGTTGTTCTTCTTGCAGAATTTAAACCGTTCCTTCTCCTCCTTCTTTGGCTTCATTTCCTTAATTTTATACGCTTGTGGCTTTGTGGAGGCCTTTTGGGAGGTCTTTGGCTTGTGTATATCAATCACCACAAGTAGGGCTTCTTTAATTTCTAAGAAAGAGTTAAAGATTCATTTGATAGAAGTGACATGCATGTCTAGGGCAAGGTTAATATGTAAACCAGCAATGACAGCGGCTATGGCGTCATCCAATGTAAGCATTTTCAAGATCAATAGCATCTGTGCCTTAATATAAAAGAGATCCTCGAATTCAGCCAGGGCTTTTAAAGGCATAGAGCATTTCCCATGAAGGCTAATAATTCATACTCAAGGTTTTTAGACCTAAATATTTTGATAAGCGCATCAATCACTTTTCTCCAGATATGCAGGTCGTCCATATAAGGCACCATAACTTCTTGAGCCTTATGGCTTAAACAAAATATGCTTAACTTTTAATAATCAGTTACACCTTACATAGTGACTTCATAAATGTAAAGGAAAGAAGCAATACTCCTTTGACAGGTGTATACTTGCTTTTAAGGATAGAAATAAAGGTAGTGGCATACAATACTGTACAAATATGTACTATGGGAGCTTTAGATTTAGTAATTTTAATGTGAGTGCTGCTTTGTTCAACTTGACATGTAAGTCAATGTATTTGATCCTGTTAAGGATTGTGATGTTGTTCCATTTCCTCCAAAGCAAATCTTTTATGACATCCAGCAGATAAACTTATTTCAAGAAAGACTTTATCATTACTTTATTTCTTAATAAAGATGTCCATATTGTTAATTTGTTGGTGAGAGGATGAGCAGTATGTTCACAGAAGAATGTTTCAATCCTATAATACTCTAATGCGCCCATTTAAGTCCTCCTTCATCTCTTTGCATAAAAGCTCTGAAAAAGCTTGTTAGTCTTAGCTTTCAGCTCTTCTGTAAGAGTGTTCCAGCGTTGCTCAGCTTTTTTGAGGCGATGGTAGACATGATTAAAATTTCTTGACTAGGTGATCTGCTTTCTAATGTCACTCCTACAATTTGTTGAGTCACTTAGTAATAGAAAGAGTAAACACCTGATTCACATGGTATGATAGATCCTGGTCAATATGAGCCACATGTGAAATAATGTTTTGAGATATTGACAAAGTCTCATAGGTTTGATAAGCCTCTAGCCCATCAATTTGTAGTAGGTCTTGCACTATCCGGGACTTAGGGAAGGTGATATGTTCTTCCTCCTGATGACGGCTAGTAGAAGCTTGGGCCGCCATTTCACCATAGGCTTTAAAATCTTGTCTTTGGAGATCTTGAGCGAAGGCATCAAGTAATCTTTTGGTAATTTTATGATTCTGAGATGTCCTTTCAGAGAGCCTATAGCTTTCTACACATATTTGATAACATTGGAAGCAATAGTCCCATTTAGTTATAGAGCTGAATGATGAAGGAGCAGTTAGCTTCAATCAAATGGCAGACATCCCCTATATTTGTGATGCAAATTATATATATTTTGTAGGCCACTCATAAGGACTTTGGGTATTGATATGATGACAGAGTCGTAGTTATGATACCCTAATAAATGCACAATATGATTAAAATATGGGTGTATGTATTTCATGGTATAGTGAGATAGGTCAAACTAGATCCATAACTCTCTGGGAGAGCACTAAATTCATATAAATTGATTTAATTCCTATCCACAGCAGATTTTATTTTGCAGCTGGCTTTTTCTCCTAAGTAATGATACCACTAAGTAAGTCTTGAACTCCTTCATTGAAAATCCATGTTAGACAACAAGATTTGGCAATCACCATTACATTTTCTAAATTTTCTTCAAATGAGATTATGGGTGGAATTCCCATTTGATCAATGTTTAAATCCTGGAAACTATTATCTTCTGTAAGGATCACCAATTGTTGAAAATCTTGGGGATACAATGATCGTTCACAAATATTAACCCATAATTGATAACTGCACAGGTGAGTTTGTGTAATCCTCACGTTGTCTAATAAATATATGATATATGACTAATAAAATAGTATAAAGACTATCATCTGTAGTTAAATAGATCACTTGTTTCTGGCCTAAAGCTAGACTGGTATTCCTCCTCTTAATACTCTAAATGTCCTCAGTAGGAATTATGACCCTTTATCTGCCTAGTTTGATCCATGCTCAGATCCTAGTTTATGGCCTTTCCACTGGTGACATGAAGTCGGCAGTAAAACCTGTCTCAGCTCAGATTTTTTTTTAGTACTAGATGGTCCCAACCCAAGGGGGGATTCATCGATGTTTATTGAATTACGCCTGGGCTCTAAGAGCCTGAGGCGAGGAAGAGGGAGGAGGCATCGAGAAAGGGAGGGGGTTTGCGCGCCAGAGCCGTGCTGCAGTGACAACTGAGCGGGGGAGGGTTGGCGACATAGTGCAGACCTTCAGGGCCATCTCAAAGTGTACCTGAAAGTGGGTGATCATGTGTGGAAGGGTCCACACCTGCTGGTCAAAGGCAGCACGAAGGAAGGAGTTATGGATGGTCCAGATGGCTGTGGCATAGGCGAGGACATGGAGGGGTCGGTGGCAACCAGGCAATGTCTGCTCAAACATGAGGTCTTGCACAGGGTGTCCAGACCAGGGATGAGCATGGAGGAGCGCGCGGGCCTTTGGCCAAAATGCGGCGACACCTGGACAGGTGAAAAAACGATGGAGGTGGGAGTCAATAGGCTCCACACAGCGGGGGCAGCTTCGGTGCTGGAAGGTAGGGCCAGTCCGGTCCCCTGTCCTGTATGAACAGTGGAGCACTCTCCATAAGGTGTTGGACACCTTTGCTGACAGGATGGGGTGATAGACGTCCTTCCACAATTCCTTAAGGTCAAATCTCACGGAGGGAGGGAGGAGCTCAAGGAGTCTTGGGCGGATGGGAGGACGATCTTGGGGGTTGAGGCGAGTTGTGACAACTTGTCCATTGTGCACAATTGCATGGCGACGTGGGCTGAGGCCAGGGCCTTCCCTTCTGTATGGGAAGGCATGGTGGATCCGCGCGCCTACTCGTTTCAGGGCAAGGAGAGCCTGGTTCCAGTAGGGGGATGAGGATGGTTTTAGGCGATGGCCTGGGTGGTTTGTGAGCCACTCCCCTAATGAGGTCAGAGATGCTCTAGGAAGACCCAGAGCTGCTGACACTGACTGGCGGAGGGCGGGCGCCCTTGGGGCATGGGGGTCGCGTCCCAGCAGACAATCGGCCAAAGGAACTTCAGGAAGATTGTGGTGGCGTGGGATCGCGTGTCCAGAAGCCCTAGGCCCCCTTCATTGCAGGGTCGGGTAATGGTTGAGAGGGCTATTGGTGGATGGTTTGAGCCCCAGATCCAACAGCGGAGGAGTACATTGAGCCGCGTATAAAAGGCATCTGTGAATGGGCAGACGTGCGCTAGGAACCAGACTTTGGAGAGGAGGAACACATTGGCCATCAGAGCTCGACCCTGGGGGGTGATGTGCCGCCGGTTCCAGCTGGCAATCCTGGAGTTAACTGCTGCAAGGAGCAAGTCCTCATTGTCTTTTAGCTCAACTCCTTGTTGGTTGGTGAGAACGCCCAGGTGACGGAAGGTACCGCGCTCAGGTTCAATACCAAATGGTGGGGGGAAGGTGGGGGAGCCGACCTGTACAACTGTTGTCTTGGAGGTGTTGACCATGGCGTTGGACGCCTTGGTGTACCTCTCAATGGTCACAGCAGCGAGGGCAACATCCCCAGGGCAGCCAAATGCAATGGCAGTGTCATCTGCAAATGCCATGGTGCGTGTGGGGGCTTTACCTGGGACCAGAATCCCTGTTAGCTTGTCCTGTAAGGAGGCCAAGAGGGGGTCAAGGGTGATGTTAAAAAGGATAGGGCTCAGGGGGTCCCCTTGCCGGAGACCTTGCCCAACTGGTACTGCCACTGTAAAACCCATTGGCGCCAGGACTCTGGTGTGGAGCTGGTCATAGAGCGATGATATCCAGCGCCTAGCTGCGGGTGGGAGATGGAAGCGGGCCAGGGAAGCATCAATATACTTCCAGGCTACCCGATCATATGCTTTCTCCATATCCAGAAGAGCCACAAAGCCATTCACCTTACGAGAGTTAGCAGTCAAAGTCACGTGAAGGTCATTATAGTTGTCCCATAACGACCTCCCCGGAATAAAACCGTGCTGGGATGGGGAGAGGCGAGGTGACACCCATTTGGTGATGCGGTTGGCCAGAAGCTTCGTGAAGAGCTTGTGGTCTGTGTTGATCAACGCTATGGGGCGCCAGTTCGCCAGGTTCTCACGGTCTGACTTCTTGTGAATGAGGGTCGTGATTGAGCCTCTGGAGTCGGGGAGGACCTCGCCATTCACCAAGAGTGCAGCGAAGAGGTCGCGGAGGGTTCTGGATATCACTGCAGGTTCCAGAAGGTACACCTCAAAGGGTATTCCATCTGGGCCTGGGGCTTTAAGCCGTGGGGATTTCAGAAGGGTTTCCATCACCTCCTGGATGGAAATAGGCGCCAGTAGAGCCTCATCAGCCCGTGGGTCAATGGGCGGCTCTGGAGCCCGCCACAGGAAGTCTTGGATGTCCGATGGGTCCACCTGGGTGGCATGGAAGAGGCTGGAGTAGAAGCGGTGTAGTTCCTGCGTGATTTCCTCCTTATCTGAAGTGGTTGTAGTGCCAATCTTCAGTGCAGTAATATCCTGCGCTGTTGACCGGGCTTTCTGTTTCTGAAAGAAGAAGCGGGTGGGGCGTTCCCATTGAGCATAGTAACGAGATGTTGTAAAGTTTGCTGCCCGTTCTTCCTGCAGTGTGAGCTCCAAGCGGAGTGCTTCCTGCGCCGCTTCCCAGTCTTCCAACCATCTGGGAGAGGGCGAAGGCTGGCAGTTTCGCTCTAGATGTCTGATTCTGGCTTCCGCCCTTTTGACTCTGGCGCGAGCTGCAGTCATCTGGGCTTTGGCAAAGTTGTAAGCAACGCGGGTGATGCCCTCCTTGGTCACCGCCCATCTAGCCTTGTGGTCAAGCAGGTGGGGTGGGGGGAGGTGAGAGTCTCCCGGATGGTCATAGACAGCTTCTCCTTAGTGAAGGGGTTGTTGAGAAGAGCTGGGGCAACCCTAGGCCAGATCCTACGCGACGGTCTAAGTGTGGTGGTGAGGACAACGGTGAGTGACCTGTGATCACTCAGATGGTTGTCACGAGAGATGGGAGAGGAGACGCGGCCAATTAGCAGGGGGCCAATCAGTGCCATATCTATGCGTGACGCTGACTGGAAAGCTCCTCCATCATACTGGATCCTAGTCATGCAACCTAGGCTAGACGCGGAGGGTGGAAGCGCATCTATAAAGCCACTCAGGCGAAGGAAATCCTGGAGGCGACTTGATCCAGGGCGTTCCTTTGCTGCAGGGGGTAAGAGTCACGGACGCGACTTATGGTTGTGTTGAAATCTCCTAAGAGAACTGTATTCCGTGGGAGATTGAGTTGGAGGAGCTCTTCCAAGAGCCGATTTTGCTCCTGACCTGCATTAGGCAGGTAGATGCTTGCAGCGAAGAAGGAGAAGTTAGGAGTGGTGAGTTTGGCCAGTATGAGGCGGCCACCTAGATATTGTGAAAAAGAATGGGTTTTAACCCGGGGATTCAAACAATAAGGGCGGCATGGTTTGTCCAGAAGGAGTTGCCTCCAAACTGTTCATTCCATGCAGATTGTTTGTGGGGGAGGATATGGGGCTCCTGGACAGCAGCAATGTCAATTTGTGCTGACCTGAAGTTTTGGAGGAGGCGGGCTCTCCACTTAAAGTCCCGCAACCCATTTGCGTTAATGGATTGCAGGGCCAGGGTGCTGCCATGGGGACTCATAGCTGTTCCCCTCCATGTCCTGGGGGGTTGCCAGCGCTTAAACCTGCTGCTGTGAGGCGGCTAGTTTTGAGTCCTTTAGCTTGACTATTAGCTGCAATCCGTGAGGAGCGTAGAGGGTTCTGAGGGGAAAAAGAGGGTGGGGGGGCGGAGGACCCAGTAAGCCAGCCTAGGATGCTGCCCCCGCTCCGTTGCAGGGGAAGGACCTGAGGGTGCTCAATGGTAACCTCCGCGGTGTCCCCATTTGATGAGTCTGAGTCCATATTCACTTCCTCCAACACTGCAAAGGATCCGCGCAAAATGGACTGTGGGGTTGGGGTAGGACTCTTTGAGGTGGCACTTCTACTGCAGGCCGCGAGTTGCCAGTCCATGCTGGTGGGCATAGCTCCATTGGGAGCTGAGGGCTGATGCAATAAATCGCTGGTGGGGGTTGGTGGGGGTGCCGCGGAGCCCTGAGTGGGGGTGGCTGACGAGGGGCACCCTGTGGGAGATGCCTTGCGCTTGGTGAGAGAGGGAGTTGACTCTGGGAGATTGGAGGGGGTGCCCATTGGAAGGGGGCATGAGCGCAAAGGTATCCCACACCAATAGTGGGGTTAGCTGTTTCAACTGCTAGGCGTAAGGCCTCAGGGGACAGGTCTTGAACGGGAACCCATTGTGTGGGTTGTGGAATTGCTGCTGCAGCCATGTGGGATCGTTTTTGGCCTGGTTTAGGCCCCTGGGTGGTGGCTAAGAGGGCTTGTTTTCGAGCTGTGCAGCCAATATACAAGTGTCCAAAGGCGTTACACCATGAACACCGGGGGCGCGCCTGATCAGGGTCGACAAAAAAGATCTCAGGGCATGCCCCAACTACCGCCACACGAGGAATAACCTCAATGTTATGGGATACAGTGGGGGAGGGGATGAATGACGCCCTAGCAGTGCGAGCTCTTTGAGTGGGAGCATAGTAAGAGGGGACGCTAAAGTCCACTGAAAGAACAGACCCAAACTCCATTAAACCACGATGGAGTGCCAGTTTAAGAGACTCAGGATCAACAGTCGTTGGTAGGTTGGAAAAAGTAACCCATGAAATTTTCTCCAGGTGAGAGCGTGTGCGGGAGATGCAAAGAGATCCGCGTGGAATAATGACCTGGAGGGTGGCAGCATGGTCAGCAAGGGCAGCTTCAGTGAAGCCCACATCGATGTAGTGGCCCTCCACTGATTCATGGATGGTGGTGTTAATAGGGAATGTCTCCGCAATCGCTGCAAAGTATGAGAAGTAATCCTCTGTATAGAATTCAACAGGGTTATGCCCATAATAAAGGCGAATTGCGTGGGAGAGGGTTGAGCGAGGTAGAGCTTTTTGCGCTCTAGTTTCGGCCCATTTCTTCTTAACATCGGCAATAAACGCCACTTCACGGGGATCAGCTTTGGGTAGCGTTGGTGCCAGAGGTTTTGCCACGCCCCAGTGGCTCCTTTGGTACGTTTGTGTTTGCTTTGGGCTGCAATTGCAGGTTGAGTGTGAGCTGGTGGTTTGGACAAGTTTGCGGAGTTCCCTTGTTTCTGGAATGTTACAGCAGTTGCTGGCGTCATATTAAATTGAGGGGCGGTTTGTTGGGCCTCGCTAAATTGGGGAGGCCCATCCAGATTGGAATTAACTCCAGCCAGTTGGGAGGAGGGAGATGTTTCATCACCATCCCAATCTATTTGGGTAAATTCAGCCCGAGTATTTGCTGTGATTTCGTGGGCAAAACTCACTGGCTGATTGGTGAATTAGTCATTTTCAGCATATTAAGATAAAGTGCCGACTTGAGAAGTGCCGATTATGGGGTTTAAATGGGACGGGTGAGATTGGAACTGGTGTGAAGTTCCAAAATCTGAACCATTTAAAACCCATTGGGAAGAGTAGATTGTCCCAATTTGGTGCTTAGTGAACCAGAATGTGCGGCTAATCCAACCTTACATCCGAGGGTTTGGGGGCCAGGTGATTGTTGGGCCTCGCTAAATTGGGGAGTCTCATCCAGATTGGAATTAACTCCAGCCAATTGGGAGGAGGGAGATGTTTCATCACCATCCCAATCTATTTGGGTAAATTCAGCCCGAGTGTTTGCTGTGATTTCGTGGGCAAAACTCATTGGCTGATTAGTGAATTGGTCGTTTTCAGCATATTGCGATAAAGTGCCGACTTGAGAAGTGCCAATTACGGGGTTTAAATGGGACGGGTGAGATTGGAACTGGTGTGAAGTTCCAAAATCCGAACCATTTGAATCCTCATTGGGAAGAGTAGATTGTCCCAATTTGGTGCTTAGTGAACCAGAATGTGCGGCTAATCCAACCTTACATCTGAGGATTTGGGGGCCAGGTAGCTGGGTATCGCCCCTCATGGAGGGAGCCAGAAACACGGCGTCAGCAATAATAGATGGGGCTGAATTAGCTGACACAATGGGGGAGGTGAATGTCTGGATAGGCTGAGTTGCATTCAACTGAGCAGACGCCATTAAAACAGCGTGGGTGATGGCCTCCTTGGTTGGAGGGGGCCCAGCGGGTTGGTGGGAGGCAGCACACACAGAGCTGTTAGGCGTGCAGGCTGCAGAAGTGCGATCAGGTGAACTGGCGCTAGTTGGAGTAGCTCCAGGTTGGGGGGTGGTGCCTGCTTTCATGGCTGCTGCTTGAGAGCGGGTGATTCTGGTTGACCCTGAGGTGGGTAACCGAGGTTTGCTTCGTTTGGGGTGGTGCTGGCTCGTTTGGCATAGCCTTCAGGTTCTTTTGCGGGGTTTCCCGCCATATTTGCTAATAGTTTTCGTAAATCTCTTTAGTGGAGCTAAATTTCAGGCTGAATTGATTTTCGAAAAGTGATGCTTAGCAGAAAGAGATATTGTCTCAGCTCAGCTTCTCTTATCAGGATCCTCAATCCTTACTCTTTATTCTTCTAAAGAGTCTCCAATCAAAGCACACAGCAATAATTTCCTTGTAGATGAATAACACTAATAATGAACTCTGCTGAAATCTTGTTTTTTATAAAATGAATTCTCAGAGGAATTTATAGAGGGAATTTGGTGCCCAACCCTTAGTTAGAGCTTCATCAATGAAACGCAAGCTGTTGCCATTGAACTACCCTTCATCGCTTCATCAGCAATGGTCTTCCACATCCTGGTTAACATTCCATCGTTGAACATCCTCAAGACCTAAAACAGAAAGTGTTAGAAAACATGTCACTAACGTTTTATACTCAATCCCAGCAAACCAGCCATATTTGGTAAGTGACCTGCTTAGGTAATGATATTTTATTATCCTATATCCAGCAGGTCATTAATCAACTGATCAATTTGCTAGTTTCATGTGGCATCACTAGCCTCGCAACTTGCTCTTTAAAATTTCTAATCAGTTGCTGATGAAACCTGACCAATCCCAATTGGTACACCTGAAAGTTAATCATTTGATCAATTATCAAATGCCCCCATTTTATTGGCAACTATGCCTGACAAGATCTTAAGTATTTAACTAAATCAATCCCCAACAGATCTGAATCAGGTGAATTGACTAAAATCCTAAAACAATGTTAACCTAAAATTGGAGTCCACTGATATACAATTCACTCACTATAGGGTATAATCCCCTAGCGATCCATGGTAATCTAGATGGCTGGAAATGTGGGAAAAAATCCCAACACATCCCCCTCTTGCATAAATTTCCTGAAATAATAGGATTGGGACAGGCGAATAACACTTTGGACACCAGATCAAATACTTCTTGGGTTCGACTGGAGTACAGTTGATTAGTACTCAACGCTGCTTAGTACAACCTCCAGCATCAGCTCTCTTCCTCTTCCTCCTTGATACCACCTACTCAGAGCGTGGTCACCTTTACCTTCTGTCATGCTGGGCTGATCTTTTTAATCATGATGATACTGTTTTCAGGATACATTTTTCCCCCATCAGGGCATATGACCTGCTGTCATATTAAGAATCTTGGTCCAGCGTCCTTAATTCTCTGATTTTTCTCATTACCTTGACAGGAGATTCTTGCTGCTAATGTTTGTCTTGTGGCGCAATCAAGAATGCTCATTTATATTTGCTCTTGTTATTTTTTTTAGTACTAGATGGTCCCACTTTGCTCTTGTTATTTTATTGTAATAACTTCTTGGATCATAACATTCTTAATTTTTCTCTGGAGAGTTTATCTCTTTAATTTTGAGATTAATTTCTCTGAAATCAGAGCTTAATAGATTCCAGAGTGCATAATGTCAACTATCATAAAAGTCTGACATCCCCCTCTCATCCAGAGCATATGTCATATTCAGAGTCTTGGTATCAACAGCTGCTTGAAAGCATGTCTGATAAAGATGTTTAGCTCTATTAAATGATGAGTCAACCTGCGCAACGGAACTTCTTCTATGGTCCTCCTAGGACTCATACTCTCAGTCAAGTACCTATGGTCAGTCCTTCCATGGAATTACTGGAAACGGTATCAAACCCTGACAAAACCAGCTTAAAGATCATCTTGAATAACTCATGACCAATCCTCCCTCTGTCATCAAATCCTGAGATAGACTTTGAAATTCTCCTGGATTTAGCTTCATTAGCTGATACTCCTACAATCATTGTTGAACCTCTTGAAGCAAAGCCATCCGCTTTTGATCAATTGTTCCTTGCCAGATCATACTTTCTTCTGGTGTTCCTTTTATGACTCGCCAGTATTACAAACCATTTGTTATATCAACTAAACTGGTCATAATAAACTGAGAACATTTCAAACTACCCTATGCAGAATTGATGGCCTGAGTAACTGAGGCTCTATCCATAGCTCTAAACCCCTACAATCTCAAAATCATCCTAGATCAAGACGTTGCAGCAAACTCTTTGCTTTCCCAGCCAAGTTCTGTGAAGTTGGGCCACAAAGCTTCCAGAATCTCCTGACGTCCATTGCTCATTCTGCTTTTACTTCTAAGAAGCTTGTAGTCTTCGTCTTCAGGATGCCATCCTTTCCCTGCATAACTATCTTGTTTCTGGTATGTTCCATTGGTACCTTCCCTAATGGCTTTGATTGGGAGCATGGTTTGGCAACCACCATCTATTATCCCTTGCTTGATTCCAGCCCATATGTTCAATGTTATTGATGCAGCCCATTGGCAAGTAATCAAGACCAACCTTTTGGATTCGGTGTGATATCAGATTACTTGGGGTTATATGCCATCTGTTTCTTGTTCTGTTGCTTCCCTCCCCAAACTAGGTTATTGTGTTTGGTAAGTAATAACATTTCCATCTCTCTTCCCCTAGTCGCATTCTCACAGGGATTAGCTTCTGCTCAATGAACTTGGCTTCGAGTAGGTCTAACCATTGCTAGCATAAGATCTCACATAGATTTCGACGGTTTGTTTACTCCTACTGTGATACATCCTCCCTCCTTTAAGAGGCGACATAGGCGGAATCATCCCTTAAGTCAAGAATACCAATAAAAAAATATAAAAATATATCCTTTTTCTGTGCGTTTTTAATATTTGTTTCTTTTTTCACTATATTTTTATCAATCTTTTTATTTTTTCTTCTTTTTTTATATGGAAATTGACCTTCACTTAGTTCAGCGGTCCATTCTTCTTATTTATTCCCCCAAACTAGTCTATAGGTATACTTAGACTTACCAGTTTTCTATGGTTAAGAGTTCTTATTTTTTAAGGCTTAACCATCTAGTTTGGTTCAGCGGTCTTTTTTTACTTAAACAAATCATCAGGACATAAACGTCTTAATAGTTCAACTGTCCTTTGGGAACACTCTTTTCTTTATTTTTTTCATCAATCCACTGCTTTAAGTACTAGTATGGACTCAATTCACTATCCTTTCATCCAAGAGGTTCTTGATGGAATATGCGTCCATCATCATCTAGATGGTAATCTCAAACAGACCCAACTACAATGCATCTAGTTTGTTTCTTCTCCCAAAGCCATGCTTATCACAATAGGCAACTCTTTCGCTTATTTGGTATTCTAATAAAGCTGGTTGGTTCTTATCATCCATTGTTTTTACTCTGATCCTTTTCTTTAAGGTCATATAAAATGCTTGTGATTGAATTTTGATCATGTATTTTTAACAATTGGATTATGTACTGCTCATCACTCATCCTCAATATTGGTTCCACCAACAAATACAAAATAGGTGGCAACGCGGCCTTCCTTCTATATAGCAAATCAAACAGCATTTTTCCTGTTGCCATATGATGACTTATGTTTCATGTGAACGTCACCAAACTAAGGTATGTTTGTAACGCGGAAATTCTCCCTGCAACCAGCTTCCTCAGAATCGTGACCAGCGTTCCATTGACCCATTCTACCATTCCGTTCATCTCCATCTGGTATGGTACAGACTTGACTCCTCAAATCCCCATTATCTCATTTAATTATGGGATCACATGAGACTTGAAATTCGTTCTATTATTGCTCAACAATACCTGCGGGCATCCATGTTGTTATACTACTTGATCCAGGATAAACCTTTCAGTGCTTGTTGCATCTACTTTCACCAGGGCATTTGTCTCAACTCATCTCTTCAGATGGTGAATTGCAACTATGATGTATTTGACTCCCCCAGTACTCATGGTTATTGTCCCATCACATCAATGTACACTGTATGCCAAGCAAATCCAGGGTGGACCAGTAAGTATCCAATTTGTGTTCTTGTGAGGTTTGTGCAACTGGAACTCCACACAAAAATCCAGATAATCTGCTGCATTGTAGTTGATGGACTCCCAGTAATAGTACTGGTGAATGCGATTGGTCATCCTCCATAGGCCTCCATTCCCAACAACCTTTTAAGTGGCTTGAATGATAGCCACTTGTTCTGACGGCTTTGTAAATAGTATCATTTCCCATTAATCACCTTAAAAACTTGTCCATCCATGGTCTCAGTGTTTTCCATTGCTTTCTGAAGCGCACCTTGAATTTCTCAGGGCTCATTCCCAATTTCTCTGTCAACCATTCTCTGGAATAACTCATCCACCTGCTGGTATACCATCTGGACCATTGGTAACCATGATAAGCTATCCACATTCTGATGAGAAGCCCCCGCTCAGTGGACAATCTCATAATCATAAGCCTGTAACTTCAGTGTCTATCAGGCCAGTCATCCTTCTGATTCTTATAAAATTGTGAAGCCAACGCAACAAGGAGTGGTCCATCACCTCTTTAAAGTGCGTTCCCTGAATGTACACCTAGACTGTTTACAAGAGCAAATTACTGCAAGGCATTCATGCTCAGTCATGGTGTAATTCCTCTCATTTGCTGAGAGTGTCTGGCTCACATAAGCTACCAGATGTTCATCCCCAAGTTCATCCACTTGGCTCAAGACAGAGCAGATCGCCGTTAACAAAGCATCATTCTGTATTATAAATTCTCGATCAAAATGAGGATATTTCAAGATTTGAGATATTTTTTATTATATACTGGCGTTTCTATTAAAAGAACTCTGAGCCTTTTCAAACCAAATGAATCCTTTTTTTAATGCTTCAACAAATGGAAGAGGGCTTTGGAGATTTTTGCAAAATCACAAATGAACCTTTAATAGTATCCAAACATACTAAGGAACACTTGGATATCTTGGACACTCTTTGGTACAGCCATTCGCTCTATTGCTTCAATTTTCTGGGTTAATGGCTGAAGTCCACTCGAGTTGATTGCAAATCCCAGATATTCCAACTCCTTCTTGAAGAGGTGGAACTTCTTCATCTTGATCTTCAGGTTAGCTGAAGATAGTCACTTGAAAACTTCCTCCAAATGGTGTAAAGGTCTGTTAATGTACTACTGAACACAATTATATCATCCAAGTACACTAGGATGCATGACAACTTCAGGTCATTCAATATGGCGTCCTTGGACCTCTGAAACGTCGCAGGCGCATAATATAAACCTTGGGGCTCCTCATCAGTTGATATAGCCTCTGCGCAGTGATATATCTTGAACACTCTTTGGTACAGCCATTCGCTCTATTGCTTCAATTTTTTGGGTTAGTGACTGAAGTCCACTTGAGTTGATTACAAATTCCAGATATTCCAATTACTTCTTGAAGAAGTGGAAATTCCTCATCTTGATCTTCAGGTTAGCTGCAGATAATCACTTAAAAACTTCCTCCAAATGGTGTAAATGGTCAGTGAATGTACTACTGAACACAATTATATCATCCAAGTACACCAGGATGCATGACAACTTCAGATCATTCAATATGGCGTCCATGGCCCTCTGAAACGTCGCAGGCGCATAATATAAACCTTGGGGCTCCTCATCAGTTGATATAGCCTCTGCGCAGTGATAATTGTGCATTTCTATTGGTCTCCCATTGGCAAAGTGAGCTTCCAATATCCCAATATTAGATCTATTGTGGAGAAATAATTCACTTTTCCCAATAGATCTAACACATAATCAATTTGTGGTAGTGGATACAAATCATTCTTTTTAATTTTATTCAGCTTCCAATAAATGATCACCCAATTAGAGCTGTCCTTCTTATTCACGATTAGGATAGGGCTTGCCAGGGATTTGACGATGAAACTAGAAGCCCATGCTTCACTAGTTTATTGATTTCTTCCTCTATTACCACTTTAACCACCTTTGACCATTGATTTGGTCTCATTCTTATTGGCAAATTTTCCCAGTGTCATTTTTATGAATCACATTCCTCACGCATCCCAAATTATGGTTATCCTGGGAGAATACTTACCAATACTTGTTGAATAATTTGAGCACCTCATATTGCTATCTATCTATCTATCTATCTATCTATCTATCTATCTATCTATCTATCTATCTATCTATCTATCTATCTATCTATCTATCTATCTATCTATCTATCTATCTATCTATCAGATCAGCTATTTGCTTTCAATTGAACAATCATTTGATACGTTCAGTCACCACAGCCAGTAATCCCATTCATTGAGGGTCCCAAAAAAATGTGAAATTTCCTCAATTCAGCTGTCAGAATTAGATGAACAAACATGATGATCTTCTTCGATCTCAATCTTCATTGGTTTTTCACTCAAATCGCTAAAAGAACTCGAATTTCTATATGGCCTGGAATAATTATTCCAGGAGCCACCCAAGGCTCTACTCTGGACTTCTTCCAGGGGATTTCAACTTCTCCATACAAAAGCTCAGTTATCTCCAATGTCAACCCCGTGTCAACTATGATCTGTGATCCTGGCGGTATGGTCCTCAAATTCTTATTCTCAATGAATTCCCAATTTTTTGGGATTTCCATTTGCATTTCTCATTGCTTTTGGCCAACTAATTGGTAACAAATTGGGACAATGTCATCATTTTAGATCAATTTTTGTGAAGTTAGTCCTCCTGGTCTGTGGATCTTCCCCATCTTTCTGATAAACCAATGGTAACGTCTGATCTGGTATGGTCAACTTATCATTTTCAAAGTTATATTTAAGTCTATATTTTAGTAGAAACTCCATCCTGATCAGAATATCATAGTTTTGGTTGTCCAAAACTATTGCTGGGGATGATACCACTAAGGATCCAAATTGAAGTAGTAGAGCGCTGTATGCTCCACAGGAGATGTTTTATTTTGGCCCAGCTGTCCAGTATTCTTTCTTGTGTTTTAAATCAGGCGAGATTTTAATCTTCTTCACCAGTTTGGTCGAGACAATATTTATGGGCACTTCACTGTCAATTATTAACTACACCTGTACTCAATTAGCCAGTATTTATATGAATACACTCCAAATATTGTAAAATTGTATTTACTGAGGGTATATCGGCATTATTTGCCAAATTGAGGGTGATAATTATCTGAGATTATAGATATGGAAACAATTCCTTGATTGTGCTAAGGGGATAGACAGGTTTGTCTCATTTTAATTTGACTTCAGTCAATTCTTATGGATTCTCCACAGCTCAAATCTTATCTGCCAGTTATTGCGCATATGGCTGAGAAACTTCCTATATTATTCTGGGGTCAATCCCATTCACTCTAGATCTGTTTACTGCTTTCACATCTAAATTGTCTAATGATACTTGATCCTGCGCGTCATCATTGATGAACAGATCTCTAACATCATTTTTCTTCATGTATAAATCAGGGGGAACAGTTTTCCGCAGCTCAAGACTGTTTCCCATCTAGGCCATGGCCCTTTTCCTGACTTCTGTGTGGGCTTAGAATCTTTTTCTTGGACCACATTGATATTTTCCCTAGACTTCTTGCAGTGAACAGCGAAGTGTCCTCTTCCTCTGCACTGGTAACAGCGTTTTTCTTTATCTATCCACTCAAAGTTTCTGGTTTTATTTCCCAGAACGGTTTGATTATCTGACTCCTTAGCATCCTCAGTCCCCTTTGTAGGATTTTAATTTTGTACTGAATTCAGTTTGAAAATTCTATTTGGAGCGTCAAAGGTAGCTCCTAATATTTTCAAATGATCCACTATCTTTGAGGTGAAAAATCTCTGTTGCAAACACAGAAGACATCATTTGATGTAAATTGTGATAGGGCTGAAGGGCCACTTAAAGTGATATCCGTGCATCAAAATTATCCAGCACTTTCACTCCAACCAAAATTTGCAATTCTTGGTAGAAACAATTGACGGAACTAACTAAGGATTAATTCTTCTGGAATTGGATTCCAAAGAAATCTTGCTTGCGCTTTATGATGTGCGTGGGACTTCAAATTCTTTCATAATGGCCGTCTTGGCTTCTGAGTACAACCAGCTGTCCTCCTCTAGATGGGGCGATACTAGGTTCTGACAATTAATATCCAAACAGTTTATCACCGTCAAAGCCTTTTGATGATCTCTGTAACTAAATATTGTCATGTCAAATAATTGGAAAAGCGAAGGGGCGTTATCCTGATGGAACATAGGTAGTATTGGCAGATCTTTTAATTCTTAAAAAAGTTTCTCTAGCAACCACTCTTTGTTTGGCTACTTGACTAGCTTTAGAAGTAATTCTGGGAGTCATCTCCAAATTGGCTGTGAATGCGGTCAGCATGTTTTTGGGTAGTCGCCTTCCCAACTGGAGTTCTTGGGGTCATCTCTTTGGCGCGGTTGCCGCAGAGGGCTCACATTCACATTTTTAGGTCTTCAACTCCTCTTCTTGCTTAATCAGCCACTCTATATCTGCGCTGAATGCCCATAATTAAATTTGATCCGCTTCATGTTCCGTTTTCAAGAATAGTACTTCTCAATCTAAATTCTTCCTTTTTCTTTAATGTCGTTATTTTTCCTAGTAACTCATTGCCAAAACTAGAGACATTTTCAGCTCCTTACTTGTTCTTGGTAACTCTTTACTCCAAGGAGCTTCTTGATGATCCACAGAATTTAAGGCGTTCTTGTTGATGGTTGCCATCTCCGTCCAGTGTTTTATTAACTCGTCCTTGTATGAAATTTTGTATTAGTGAATCCTACTCAACTACAACCCCAGTAGATAGCACCAATTGCTAAATTCCTAGAAACTATTGGACCCTATAGTGAGCATCAATTGTCAAAATCTAGGTGCTTCACTGCTCGTTCACAAATATTAACCCCTAATTGATAGCTGCACAGGTCAGTTTATGCAGGCTCACGTTGTCTGATGATATATAATACATGACTAATAATAGTATAAAGACTATCATCTGTAGTTAAATAGATCACTTGTTTCTGGCATAAAGCTTGACTGGTATTACTCCTCTGAATACTCTAGATGTCCTCAGTAGGGATTATGACCCTTTATCTGCCTAGTTTGATCCATGCTCAGATCCTAGTTTATGGCCTTTCCACTGGTGACATGAAGTTGGAAGTAAAACCTGTCTCAGCTCAGCTTCTCTTATCAGGATTCTCAATCCTTACTCTTTGTTCTTCTAAAGAGTCTCCAATCAAAGCACACAGCAATAATTTCCTTGTAGATGAATAACACTAACAATGAATTCTGCTAAAATCTTTTTAATTATAAAATGAATTCTCAGAGGAATTTATAGAGGGAATTTGGTGCCCAACCCTTAGTTAGAGCTTCATCAATGAAACGCAAGCTGTTGCCATTGAACTACCCTTCATCGCTTCATCAGCAATGGTCTTCCACATCCTGGTTAACATTCCATCGTTGAACATCCTCAAGACCTAAAATGGAAAGTGTTAGAAAGCATGTTACTAACGTTCTATACTCAATCCTATTGAACCAACCATATTTGGCAAGCGACCTGCTTAGGTAATGGGATTTATTACCCATTATAGCATGTCATGAACCAATTGACTAATTTGCTAGTTTCAGGTGGCATCACTAGCCTCGCAACTTGCTCCTTAAATTTCCAATCAGTCAGTGATAAAAACCAACCAATCCCAATTGGTGCACTTGATAGTTAATCACTGATTAACTATCAGATACACCCATTCTCTTGGCAACTCTGCCTGACAAGATCTTAGGTATTTACCCAGATCAATCCCCAATAGATATGAACTAGGCGAATTGCTAAAATACCCAAACATTGTAACCCAAAATTGTGCCACAAATATCCATTTCACTCGCTGTAGAGAATTATTTCTTAGTGACTCGTGGTAATTTAGATGGCAGGAAATATGGGCAAAAATTCCAACAGTCAACTTCTTCAAATTTTCTCTTGTGCACACAGCAGGTTACAACAGCAATAGGATTATCTTATGGTCCGATCAAAATGGTGCAGGTATTGTTAAGCATAGGCTGACCCTTGTAGTTGAGCACAAGCCTGTTATGCCCCCTTTTGAGCACAATGATGCTATGCTCAAGTAGCCAGACAGTCAATACTTAAAGCCATCTAAGACACATGGCAGGCATATATCTTAAAGGGTGTTAAGTCACCGCTTAGATGCCATCAGCTAGAGTATTTGTCATATGGCAAGTATGTCAAAATGGACTTATTAACTCAAGTACCAAAAACGAGATATAGAATAAATGACGTAGCTTTATTATAGTATAAAAGATGGGTTTTTATATGTACATTGAACAAAATAAACCCTTAAGGAAAAGGATTAGTAAAATTAATAATGGGGAAATCATGATGGAAGGCACTTGGTCAGAAATACATTCCAGATTGGATTATGCCTTTATAGCATATTTTTGTTAGGGAAAAAGGAAGGTTGAATGTTCCAAGTCAGATGAGAATTGGTATCACTTAGGTTGATTGTTACGCATAATTTAGTTTCTATCCTTTTTCAGATTCATCTTAATTTGCTGCCTTGGGTACCACCTGGTGTAATTGCCACCTAACATTCTGATAATACTTCATTACAATCAGTCAGGATTTATCTTGGGGGTATCCTAGGCTAAATTTGTCTGAAAGAATTTTCCTATCATTGATTTAAGCCTTACCAAATTATAACTTTTCTGTTTGATCAATCAGTGTGACTCTTAACTTAATTCTAAAATATAGGCATAAAATCTTTCATGGGAGTAAAAATGGTAAATAAATTGCTCATCATGTCTGATAATCTAATATTTGAAAAAAATAAAAACAAAATAATTAACTTTATACTAAAGAATTCACAGAAAGATTTTTAGCAACTCATCAATAATGCTCTGGGGGATCAAGTTTACCTGTGTGGTAGACTATGTTAATAATGTCCTTATTAAGATTCTAACGCCATGCAACATTCCAAGTATCTGGTTGTTGTTTTTGCAGCCCTATACATAGAGGGCATATATACCAAACTCTCCAAGTGCACGTTTATTATGACTAAGTAAAATTCTTTTGAATATGGAATTAAAGGACAGTCAAGCCATTGCGCTTTCTAAACTTGATGCTTTTGCTTTTTTACCCAATCCTGTGATTAGAAAGAACTGAGAAGCTTCACTGTAGGTCACCTTTTTATAAAAGTATCATCAGCTATCTCAGAGCTGTATTATCCTTACATCAACTCACCAGCAAGAACGCGCCTTTCAGAGGGCTCTTAAAGTTGACACACTTTTGAGCTTTTAAATAGGTTTTACCACCACTCCTTTACTCTGCCATGCTAAAAAGATAAACCCTTTATTGTGGCTTGTGATGCTTCAGGACTGGCTGTGGGCGCTATCTTAATGCAAGAACATAATGGTCAGGAGCATCCAGTGGCTTACTTTGCCAGGATTTTTAACATGTCTGAGCGCTCCTAGGCCATTTATGATAAGGAGTTGACTGCTGTCATCTGGTCACTGAAGCACTGAAGACATATGTCTAAAGGAACCAAGAATAATTTAGTGGTGCGCACTGATCACAAGTGTCATGGATATGGCTTAATGAAATAAGACTGGAAACAATATGGATGTGATATTACCAAGAAAGGGCTAAGAATGCTAGGGGCCCAGTAGTCCTAATGCCTCTGAAGAGGGAAGTTATAATGGTTGATTGCAGATAAACTGTTCAGATAATAACTAAAGACCAAATTGTTAAATAATATGATTGAGATGGGGACATTTGTGGGTCTTTTAGGAGCAGCCCTATGAATAGAAGAGGAAGGGAGGATGACAATCTTTTTTGAGTTATGCAGTTGTTAGATGTTTGATTTGAATGTATTGGAATAGTGGTAGGATAAATATTATTCAGATTTCGCATAGCTGTTTTTGTAAATTCATAATAAATCAAGGTAGAAGGCGTTCTCATAATATGCAACAAGCCAGAAGGAAAAGTTAGGGCATAAACCATACAAGATCAGCCACAGCGTGATGATTTCCTGGATCAATTTATTGTAATTCCTTCTCCATAATTTTTGATACATTTATACAGATAGACACTTTTTTACTAGGTCCATCTGGAAAGAACTTTAATATGGAGCTACAGGGGGTCCAGAGGAAAGTAAACTAGGATACAAAATGCTTAATACGATTTAGTATATAATAAACTGGCAACTGACCTTAAAGAAAGGCTGTCATCTTTATATGAGGGAGAATTGGTGAGGAGCTGAAAGCACTGGCCTTAGCCTAGGGCCTATAAGGCATATTTTATTTGTTGATCTAGGAAGAGTAATATATATTAAGGAGAATATTATAATTATTCAGATCATACTATAGAAAATTTGATATTAGAATATGCGGATTGGGGTAAAATTCATATTTATAGAACCAATCTTAAATAGAGATGTTCTAACAGGTAGATTAGTGCTGCCAAATTTTTCATGATATGTTATGACTGGAAGATTGATTCACTTATTTTTTGGGTGAATTGGGTGATTAGGAAGAGTCTATACGTGGTATGTCTTACTAGCAAAAACTTGTTCTGTCTTATCAAACTCATATAAAGTATATGTGGTTTGTGGATGTTTTGGGCGGTTCCCTACTTTAGTTGAGCAACCAGCTATGTATGAGATGAGTCCTAGAAGTACTTCCGGAGGTCCTAGTCTGGACTACCTCTCTGTAAACTCCTTCCTTAATTTTACTAGACAGAAAAAGAAAAGGGGGAAGAAAAGAGGGCTTCTTGGGACACAGAGCAGTAACCCATCACTTATCTACCCCATGATTAAGTAACTTTTCTGGGATAGGGGATCTACTGGAAGCCTGGGACCTATCTTAAGCCTGGGGTGTAGATCACATTTCAGACGGAGGGGCTTTACCTCAGGACTTTCATTATCCTTTTTCTATAAACGGAGATTAACTTGCCTCCAGAGGGAATGGTCTAGGGCGTAATAATTATGCAACTCAGGGAGCTTGATGGCAAGAATGGCAGCGAATTTCAGAAAGTAAGGGGACCTCAATATGAGATTTGCGAAACGCTTCCAACATTTTCTTGCAATTAGCACAATATGATAGCTCTCAACCAGCTTTCTATAAGGGTTTACCTTCCATAAAACTAATTAATGGACTAAGCGGTGGGATTTCCTAAACTTAAGATTGCATCTACCTTAGCCACCTATAAGTCGCCAATCACAATAAATTCAGCTAAAGTGGGTTTCTACAATGAAGGGAGATAGCTTGGAGATGTGGAACACCTTGTGGTGCTTCCAGTGCCTTAGAATCTTTTTAAAACTAACTCCATTAACAGTTCTTTTTTCAATTCATGGGGATCTAGGAGTTTGCTGGCTAACTTTATTGATGGTACCTTAATTTTGATATTATATGTGTCCAGCATGATGAAGGAACTGACTTTGATGTCATGGCATGTGTCATGTAAATTACCACGAGTATACTGGGAAACAATTCCTCACCCTCTGGAAAAACCCTCCAGTATACTAACACCTCATGATTTAGATATGTAAAGTCAAAACGCAGATAAGGGAAAGGAACACCATATTATAGACAATGAAGGCTTCTGATATCTACCAGATAATAAGGGAAGAAGTTAACTAAAATCCTTTGATATCTTTTAAATGAATAGTTTATAATGAAAAACAAAATGACTAGAACCAAAGACTATGAAAATTAACCCTTTTATACCTTCTGGGTTGCAAAAAAATTCATGACCAGCTTATGATGGATTTAATTCCATCCAAAACGGCTAATGACAAAGAACTTTTGAAAAACCATTTGAACCAAGTTACTCAATTGAAGCAATCAAATCTGTCAGAGTATTATTCAAAAAGGTAGTTAATTATATCGACAGATGGTTGAAACCCGAAGTGAGGCGCACTGGAGCAGCGCCATCATATAAAATCTGACGCAAACAACATGTTACTAAATCAGGAGAAGAATAAAAAACCAGAAGATTTATTTCAGCCTCAGAATAGAAGCGGGTAGTAAGCAAGGGGTATTGAACATTCTGATTCAGGGATGTCCACCGTGAGATGGAGCTTGCAGATACAGGCATTGAACCAGATGGATGCTACCACCAATGCATAAATCAAGAGGAAAAGTACAAGTAGTTTGTGAAACTCTATAAAATTGTTATACCCCACACTAATTATTTCTAATTCACATATATTTCATATCCTAATATTATACAAGAGGCATAAAATACTTCAATTTTAATCTAATAAAAGAGCTTTATTACAGTATCTTAAGTTTGTCCTTTGTTTTCCATTTACATTGGTTTAAGTGAAGAGATCACCAGTAAACGGTCTAAGATCATAGAAGGCAACCCTTTTAAATAGGTCACTTTGTTTGATGATAACGTCAAGGAAGAGGGTGGCTGAGGTTACCGTTTGAGTCTGATGTTAGCCCAATTTACTAAAGATATGTTTAAGATTGTCAACAAAATAATTTCATGTAAGGTGTTAAACATTTTTAATGATCCGCCAATGCTACATTAGATAGCATTAGAAAAAAAGTACTCAGTAAGGAGGATTATGCATCCTTCATAAGGTCGCTTGGTATCCAATCAGTGTAGAACAGAACCCCTCAACAGCAAGTTGCCAACTAAGTTAAGCATGCAAGGGCTGATGAGCTGACTTCCTGGGTGCCACTGTTGGTCAGCAATCTTCTGTAATCCTCAATTGCTTTTGATAGATGCTAAATATTGTTTTGGGTATCATTGATATGGCTATGCGCTCGTCTTCTGTGGGGACTACTGAGGAAAGGATATGTCAATCTGAAAGGAAGGTTTATAAAGCAGTTTGTTCTTTGTTAAGATTTGAGCTTGACAAACCAAATAAGATTGACCACAGCAATAATACCCAAATGCCTATGGACCTCACCGCTATCATTAGCTTTCTGTGTCCCTTGAAAGATTCTTCCCATCGATCTACTGTCAGGTATCTTGCTACCATCATCTGATCCTGTTGGAATAAAGAATTTGTGCTAATACAAATAAAGTATTAATAACAGTTAATTTACAATATGTTCAAGGGAGTTCCTCTGATGCAGAAGCTGCTAAAATCACCATGAGTGATGTATTCCAAGGTGAGCTTCTAAAGGCCCAAATCCCTCCTAAATCCGCTTAATTAATTGGTAAAGAACTGGTTAGTAGGGGAACATTTGGTTTTCTTTAAATTGTTTGTAAAAAAATCATGCACGCTGAATCCTCCACGTTCTGCTACATTATTCTGGAAACACCATACCTTACATGATCCTGAATCTCAAATAAATCTAAAAATGTCCCTAAAATTTTAAATAAAGATTATTATCATTTGTAACAGTTTTTCCTAATTTATTACTAGAGATTTGGCCATTTTGAATTAACAAAGATAAGCCTTGGTGACGGTCATTCCATAAAGAGATAGCCCTAGAGTACTAGCTAGACTAGGAGATTCTGCTGGATCTGCCATGACTATTAATCGTGTAGCCTTTAAAGGACCTTGCCTTCAAACTATAACAAAAAATTAACACTGGTGCTTTCTACAAGGTCCCTTTTGAGGCTATCTGATGAAGACATACCTTTACATGAATAGACTACAGCTGCAAACCTACTAAGATGGAGGATAATATGAGCTTGACGAGTGAACAACCATTTGTTAAAAACATGAAGCTTTACTTATCACTTTTGACCCAAAGCTGCTAAAAGTGGCTCAAGTAGCGTGGATGAGTATTAAAGGGATTTGCCTGACAAGGAACGAACGCTGAAGTCTTATACAACCAAACTGTTTATCTGTCTGCCAAAGTAGTGAGCCAGTCCACTAAGATTGAGAATCTCCACCTACTCCTTGATACCAAGGCTTCACTGGAACATGTTAACACTTGCTACAACACCCTCATGATGCTATTAATGATTTACGTTGTCAGGTGATAAGGCCATCCACCAATCTGACCTAGGAACCACGGAGTCAACTGAGACTGCCTGGTCTCCTCATCCAGTCATCCATGTTCTCATTGAACCTATTGAATTTTTTAATCTCACCTTTAAAAAGTAAGTGCTAAGAACTGAGATCATCCAGTCCTATCTCTACATGTATGAAAATGCAATGGAACACGCTACAGATTTCTAGAGTTTACAGCACATGAAAACATGTCTTGATAGCAAAGTCTGAGAGATCATGATGTCATAATTTAATGAGTGCGCCACATGGGCGGAGCTAAAGGACGCCATTATCAAAGAATTTGAAACTAATCTTTTCCTGTCTAATCATAATCAGGCGTCTATGAGAGTCTGCCAAAAACGATGAAACAAATATCAAGTTTTCCAAGCAGTTTATCAGGAATCTTAGGATCTTGATCTTGTAACTGAGTTAACTTGGATGATACCATTGCTTTGGTTCTCTCCATGTTTCAGCACAGTACACCCTTTGTTCTACACTTCAGAAAATGAAAAGATCTGTACATATCCATTAGTGATATTTAAGAAGCTATCATGGATTTGCCTATGCTGGAGGTGCGTTATCCCTCTAACAAGGGGAATAAGACTCAAAAATATGTAATAGGAAAAGTCCAAAGATCTGAACCCAAAATGAAACCTTACTATTATTGTGGGTTTGGGGCATCTGAAAAGTTCCTGATGTAAAAAAGGATGAAGAAGAAGGAAAAGTGGAGTTGGCTTAGGATGCGAGGCATCCTCTGCTGATGACCCTGCAATTCATCCCATGCCTACCGTTGCTCCTCACTCCAAACGTCACGTAGTATCCACCCCTGACAGAGTGTCCAATCTGGACTCGTTGATTCCAAGGAAAGATCCAAATTCATCTTATTCTACTCTCTACTGACCACTTCCACTGGAAAATTCCATTTAATCACTCCCCCATTTTTGCACGGAAACTACCCAGGTTGAGGCAATCATCCATAAGGTGAAAATCCTTACCATAATTGACACCAGATCGACAGTTAATGTAATTTCTTTCTGACTAGTAAAATGGATAAATGTTGTGCCAGAACAAAACCACACTATGAATTATGTGACCGCGGCTTCATTGAACTCAATCTATGGGTGCTTATTCCTAACTACTGCTTCTAGTTTGGATCAATGGTTGTTTTGCCCAGTGGTTGTGCTAGAGAATATGGTGTCAGATTCTGCTGGTTGACCCAAAAATAAACCCTTCATCAACCATCAGATCAGGCCAGTTATCCTCTCAATGCTTGAGCTAATACTATAGTTCTCATCTTAAAGCCTATTGAAACTACACGTCTCAGGCTGATTATGTCAATCTCAATTCAATCCAAATATTATATCAAAAGCTTGGGCTGATTATACTTGCAGATTCAGGCCAATTTCACTGTACCAAAGCTCGGCAACTAGTCCCAACTAATTAGAACCCATATTATCAACTATCATAGGAAGTTTGGGGATCAATCTGAAGATAACGTCTACTAATCCAATGGACAGATGGATTTTAAAACTTAAAAAGTTCCCATCATAGGGCGAAATTAGTATGTCAATCTTCATAATTGACATGATAGCACATGCACATGGACCGCCCAAAAGGGAGTACCTAATGCTATCAAGAGAAGCCTGATGACGTCCTGATTAGGATAAGTCATCTATTTCAATTGATGCAGAAATTTCACAGATGTATTTTGTCAGCAGTATGATGAAATTCAATTCAAGAGGATCCTAGGACAATTTGCGTGTTCTTATTGCAATTTTTGTCCCTGAAATCCTCCCAAATTTGAGAGTAATTTTCCACTGATAAACCTAGCAATAGGTCTCAGTCATAGCAGATCAAGGGCCAAACTGAGGTGAAAAGTACCTGTAGAAATTGCATGCTCAAATGTGGCCAGGAGATGCTCTAGCTTATAGATACCAGCGCCTGGCCTAATGATTAATTATTAAATAAATATCGTCTAATACAGATAATTTATTTCATTTCTTTTGTAGTTATTTATCAGATTCTTTTCTTTGGAGAAGTGTTGACAAGTTGAAAGTGCCAAATACTCAGTTTGTGACTGTACTTGCCTCAGTAGAAGCTCACGATTACAAATGAAAAATTAAACCCAAAATTGACCAGAAAAGTCAGGGCTATTTGAATAAGCCTAGTGAGTTTCTGAACGGTGAAAATACTGTAAGCCACTGGAACTATCAAGGATCATTCAGCGGAACTTCATCCCAATTAAGCGTGCAGGATTATAACTATCATGTTAGTGATCCTTGGGATTTAACAACTGGTACTCACTCAAAATCTTGTGACACTCTCTGAAATGGATTCACACGACCTGTTTTTGGCAGATTTGGCCAGACAAGATAGTGATAACAAGATGGAAACTAGTGGCAATAAAATCTCAAATTATTTCAATACCAGCCGCCTAGGCTCTGATGTGGGTATCTTCTACTCCATGGATCTTTTAACAGGGGGGAGCTCATGCAGATACAACAAGTCCGATTGACCTTACATCTGAGAGTGCAAAAGCTATGCTGGAAACTCTATATCAGATTTTAGGATTGGTTCTTCACAAAATGATCCCTCCTTTGGCCTGTTCTATTAACTTAAGGACCAGGCGCTCAAGAGGGAGGTATACATGAAGTATCACGATGCAACCATGGCATCTCTTGACAGACGTCTCACAGACAGTCAAGCAACTAACGAATTTCTGGTTAACTTTTTCAAGCCTCAATCAAGCATACCCAGCAAATCCTTGCTAGACAAAATCTGAGACTCGTGGAAATATTTTATGTGCAAGGGGATATAAAATCTTCCCAAAATGCTCAACTGGACAAACTAAATTACAGTTTTACTGAAGTCCAAAAGCAATCGTGGATAATATGGGATTGCTAATGAAGCTCATGAGAGATAAAACACCATTGAGGAGCTTCTAAACAAAGGAGTCCCAAAGATAGCCTCAGAAGTACTTGCTCACCATGGTATATCGCACAAATGGGTACAAAGCATGAATACCCGCTGTTAAAAACTGGAAACTCATTCTGATTTCCTATTATCTCAGTCAGAGCGACTTACCATACATGCCACTTTGGGCCAAAGAATCACCTGGAGTTAAATGCAATGCATGATGATTTCAAGAATTATGTTTGGGCTGAGCTGTATTTTGTAAACAAAAACATTGAAGACCTTGCAGAAAAACAAATGTCCCAAATAGGGATGAAGAGGATGTCCAGATCAAAGAGGAAATTTCAAAATTTGTACTGTGGTTTCAAGATTGCAGGCCAGAATTAATGATATTACTCAGGAGAATTGGGAACTCAGAATGCAATTATCAACTACAAATTCCTGAGGAGACAGTAGGGCCAAAGTTATTAAAACATAGTGACTAGTCAATATTCATTTGAAGAGGAGTATGACAATATTAATTTTTTTTATCTCTCAAAAAACAAAGCTGCCAGTGCTCACCCAGCCTTGACAATAGAGGAATGGGAAAAAGCTCTTTTCATTAAGCCAAAAACAGGTTGGAAAACAACTAAGGGCCAAATTTAAGCAACAGAATCCTGTAGTTTGGAGCAATATCATGAAATTGAATTATTACAAATTAACACCAATGCAGAAACTGATATTTAAAACAAGCGTTATATGTCTAGAGCTCTGGCATCAATCCTGACTCCAGATACTCCTCAACGGGAAAGAGGGCTGATTATGAATGATGATACACCAAGACATTCACGAAGAAGTGCAATCCCTATGCTAAAACAGGGTGAGATGACTTTAAACCATTGGATTTACCAAAGTTAAATAAGGATGGGAACGTTCACTCTTTCCTCAAGCTATTTAAAAAAACAATGAGGGGAGCATCAGACCATGCAAAAGGATCAGAACTGATTAACTCACGCGACACATATAGCTGTGACCTTGTTATGCCCTATATGGGCGACGATTGGTCCTATATGGATGCAATGCAGTGACAAAACAGTTTGGAGGGCCTGAGTAATTAAAAACCAAAAAAGAGAGCTTCTTAATATTAAATTCAAGAAAAATGAGACAATTAAAGACTTTGCTGACAGATTTTTCCATGAGGCACAAGTTCTGCGGTGGTACAATGCAATAGATATGTTTGACACTAAGATTGTAATGGAAAACACAATTATGCCCTTCCGTGAACTGCACAACGTCATGATACCTGCATTCAATGAAAGCATGTAATCTAAGAGCTTACCAATCACTTGAAAAGCTGTTTCCGTAATTTTGATACCCTAACCAGCCTAAGGATCAGCAAAAATTCCGATCTTCAGGCCAAAAAGCAACAATATGTCCGACCAGGGGTTAAAATTTCCGAACTATGAACCAAAATTTCGAGCAAAAGCAGTAAACAGGACTGGTTACATGTCACAACTGTGGTTGAAAGGGGCATTTGCTATCCAATGCTACAGACAGTCTTACAAAAAGACTGGGGTCAACGTTGCTCTAGAAATAAACAGTGACGTGAGGTGGTAAAAGAGCAGGTGGAGTAGAGGCATAATGCTCAAACTTTACTGATGTTCAAACCATTCCACCTGACCCTGGTGAGCTCTTTAGGATGATGATGTCGCTGAAGATAACCTACATTATATTATAGCCAATGATGCCATGATGGTCACTACTTGGGCCACAGCAAAAACAACTAAACCCTTATAAATTACCAAAGAAGCAAGAGCAGATGTATAAAAACCTTATGCAAAACAAATCCTTGATCTGGGTTTAGACCTCCAACCTGGACGTTCAACTGACATACCTTTAATTAACAACGTATAAGTAGCCATTCCAATGAAGAACTTATCAGATAACTTCCCAGATTTCTTAAGTCTGAAATCACATTTGGAATTGGGCAGTAATCACAGTATTTACATAAAAAATACCTCTGAAAACTACTATGAATGTACTTATATGGACATAGCAGTAAACAAGGTGCGAGTTCAGGTTATTGTAGATAGTGGAGTTCCTATCAATATAGTCAGCAAAAGTTGGTTAAAATCTGGAAATTGCGCCTAATGTTGCCCATTGTCAGGAATATGGTACAGCTGGAGCACATACAACTAAATCGCTGGTTGCATACAGTACTTACCTCTCAGATTTGGATCTAGTGTAGTAACAGAACCTGCTATAGTGTTGATAAATATGAACTATGATAACATAATTAGACTGATTTCCTAAGGAGATATGGAGTCATTACTGTTCATAAGGACAATACTCTCACCATTCTTGGCTAGGATATGCCACTTTACTATAACTAGTATAGGGCAGTTAAGGAAAAGAAACCCAGACTATTCATAAAACTGGACTACAAGATGGAGTAGTCTCAATTGAGTATGTCAAAGCGCGGTCAAAGATAAGAGCACTACCACTCAGATTAATGAGTCAAAGAGCATTCCATTTCAGTAAAATCAGCCTAAAACTATACCCTCCAGAGAACAAGAAATTGTCCTGACTGGACTAACAATTATTTCTGGAAGGACTTTATGGTGAAGTATATCAACCATGGCCTAGATCTCGATTATAACCAAACACTGCCCATGGTATTATCATTCCTGGCCATGGAGAAATACGCATCTTGTGCGCAAACCTGCAAAATTTTCCCATCTCCATCAAGAAACATCAAACAATTGCATTTCTGAATTTGTTCCCTACCTCAGAAATTCATATATTCCATGAGTTTGGAACTTTTGTCAAATTAAGGCTCCCCAATAAGGACTTATTCAGCATAAATAATGTCGTCCCTATGGCTGATTTAAACAGCATGATCAATTCTGAGATTGCCAAGCTCAGGAGTTATTCTCTATATATTGGAAAATATTTGCACAATATGATTTTGACTTGGGATGTGCCAAGGGTGACTCCCACAAAATTAATACCAGAGATCATAAGCCAAATTAATTATGCCCAATTAGATGCTCAAAACATCAGAAGAAGCTGTATCTAATGAGATTAAGGAACTCCTCAAACGTGTCATGTTAGTGCCTTCAAAAAAGTTTATGGTTAACACCAATCTTAATAGTGAAGAAAAAGGATGGAAGCGTCTGAGTAGTCATTGATTATTGGAAGTTAAACAACATCACAAAATGGATCATACATTCTGCCACAAATCAACTATGCCTTGGATAAGCTAGGGGGTGAAAAGTTCTTCTCAGCAATGGACCATATTAGTGGAATTGGCAAATAGAACTTCCTAAAGAGGAGCGCGAGAAATGTGCAATTATAATCCAAGAGGACCTATTCCAGTCAATGAGAATGCCGCAAGGGCTCTGCAATGCTACAGCTAATTTTAGAGGACTATAAACACAATTCTGGGAGATTTAAAGTTATCATGTGTACTAGTGTACCTTGATGATAAAAATGTTTTCAGCCACCTTTTTGACGACAACCTGGAACACTTATAGGAGGTTTTCAGAAGGCTAGCAGCTTCAAACTTAAAAAATCAATTCCAGAAAGTGCCAGTTCTTCAAAGATCAATTGGAATATCTCAGATTTGTAATTGACAAAGTGGGTCTTCAGCCTTAACCATTTAAGCTGGATGCTATCTACAAAATGATTTGGCCCAAATCAAGTGCAATATCCAAGTATTCCTAGGCATGATCAGGTACTATACCTAATTTATTATTAATTACACACAACTTAGGAGCCAATTTTTTATCTACTTAAAGATAATGTCCCATTTGACTTGACTTTAACTTGCATTAAACCTTTACCAAACTCTGATCGGCCCTATTGGACGCGCCTGTTCTTTGATACCTGGACTTTGGTCATGTTTTTTGTAAACTATCGCATCCCTAACAGCAGTGGGGGCCATGTTACCCAAGTTGGGGAAGGTGGTGAAGAACAGCTAGTTGCCTTCGCTAGTTGGACCTTAAATGTACATGAGAGGAATTACATGGTGTCAGAATGAGAATGCTAAGATGTCATATATGCTTGCAAGAAATTTTGGGTCTACCTTCATGGCACTCATTTCATAGTTGTTACCAATCATGCTTCCCTAAGATGGTTGAAAAACTTAAGAGAACCTGAGGACCAATCAACCTGCTGGGCATTAAAGCTTCTTACTTATGACTACACAATTGAGCATTGAGTCAGGCAAAACATCAAAACGCCGATTGCCTATCCTGACTACCCACCATTGCAACACTTAGTTAGGACACTGATGAATTGTTTAATAAAATTATCAGCAGAGAGTATTAAGATGAGCTCAAATCCATCCAAAACTATTACAGATTTATAAAAAATACAACTATCAAAAACAAGATGCTTTACAAGATTGTTGAAGGCAAGAGGTATATTTTCCCACGACCCTCCATCCCAAACAGACCTAATAATGGTGGCACATATGGCCATGGAGCATATGGATTTAAAAAGATGAAAGAGTATCTGAAGCAATTCTACTATTGGGAGTCAATGCATTTTGACATCCAAGAAATTCTAGAATGCTGTGTGGAGTGCTAAGGTGAAAACCCATTCCAAAAAGCACATCTTTATCAGCTTGTTCAACCCAAGTTCACTTGGCACACTGTATCTATTGGAGTTGTCAGCCCACTTCCAACAAGCAATATGAAGGCCAAATACATTATTGTAGCCATTACCCACTTGACCAAATGGTCGAGACCAAGGCTATTTGGGAAGCTGGAGCGGCAACTACATCCAAGTTCGTCCTTGAAAACATCATCCACAAGCATGGGTGTCCCCAGGTTATTCTGACCAATAATGGAACTTTTACCGCCAACATCCTTGCCAAGCTCAACCAATCCATGGGAGTATGAGGCGTGCTTTCTGCTCTCTATCATCCCAATACTAATGGTACAGTTGAGTGTGCAAATGGGAAGTTGGTGAACATTATCAAGAAATTAAATTTGGCTAAACCATCCAAATGTAGTACTTATTTAATTTTGGCAGTATTTTCCTACAATATCCCCCTACCATTCATCAAAACCAGGTTGTCCCCTTTTCAAGTATTATACGCAAGACATCTGGCCCTACCAATGCTACTATTTTCAGTCCTAGAGGATCCTGGCGAAAACACTTATCCTCAATATGTCAAGAAGCTTGCGGATACATTAATCAAACAACAAACTCAGGCCTTTGAAATCAGTTTTGCTGTAAAAAAGCCTCAACATCAAAAGTACTTAGAAAATTGCTACAAATCGGCCAAGTTTGAATTTAACAATGAAATTTTATTTTGCAAAACCCATGGATAAGGCGACTTCAAAATTTAGATTTCATCTGGGTAGGGCCATTCAAAGTGATTAGAAAGACATCTAAATTCATATACACAATCAAGGATATTAGGACCAGCCATATATACAAACAAGTTCATACAAAATCTAAGAAGGTTCAATAAGCTGACCAATTAAGTAGAATAAAAATGGAAAACAATATAAAATAAAATTTAAAATAATAAAAAAAAAAAAATAATAATTTTAACATAGTTAATGCTTTAGTTATGCACTTGAGGATGGGAGAGGATGACACTCCAGACTTGTTGGAAGCTTGGCCAAATTAACAAATGATGAAGATTAATGAAGGCTAATTGGGAATCTTAGAGAATATGTTTTAGTCAATTGGGGGTAAATTTTAGATTCTGGTGGTTATTAAAAATAAACCCTTTGAAAACCATCAGATTAGGCTGATTACCTTCCTAATGCTCGATCTAATACTCTAGTTCTAACCTTAAAGCCTATTGCAACTATATGGCTTGGGCCAATTATGTCAACGTCAATTCAATCCAATTATATTAGAATCCCAGGAAAAATATACTCGCAGATTCACCAATTGTTGCTGCACCAAAGCTCAGCACTTCTCCTGACTAATTGGGACCAATATTATCAATTAGCAAAATAAATCATTCTGGGATTAACCCAAAGATAACGTCTACTAATCCCGTGGACAATTAGACTTAGATGTAATCAATTTTTTGCCCTAGGGCGAAACCCCTAAGTCAATCTTTATAATTGGCATGATAGCACTTGCACATGGAACCACCAAATGGGAGTACCTAGTGCTATCAAAAGAGGCCTGTTGATGTCCTGATTAGGATAAGTCATCTATTTCAATTGATGCAGAAATTTCACAGATGTATTTTGTCAGAAGTATGACGAAATTCAATTCAAGAGGATCCTAGGACAATTTGCGTGTTCTTATTGCAATTTTTGTCCCTGAAATCCTCCCAAATTTGAGAGTAATTTTCCACTGATAAACCTAGCAATAGGTCTCAGTCATAGCAGATCAAGGGCCAAACTGAGGTGAAAAGTACCTGTAGAAATTGCATGCTCAAATGTGGCCAGGAGATGCTCTAGCTTATAGATACCAGCGCCTGACCTAATGATTAATTATTAAATAAATATCGTCTAATACAGATAATTTATTTTATCTCTTTCCTAGTTGTTTATCAGATTCTTTTTTTTGGAGAAGTGTTGACAAGTTGAAAGTGCCAAATCCTCAGCTTGTAACTGTACCTGCCTCAGTAGAAGCTCACAATTACAAATGAAAAATTAAGCCCAAAATTGTCCAGAAAAGTCAGGACTATTTGAATAAGCCTAGTGAGTTTCTGAACGGTAAAAATACCGTAAGCCACTGGAACTATCAAGGATCATTCAGCGGAACTTCATCCCAATTAAGCGTACATTATCTTAACGATCAAGTGAGCGATCCTCAGGTTTTACAGACGATTATGACTTTCTCATAGACACCAAATTAATTTTTAATTTGACACAAAAACCAGTCATCTAGATCTTTAGTTTTCTACCCTAGAGTATTTCATCCCCCTAGTGGTCAAAGATGCTCCCAAAGAGAAATTGAAAAGAAAACCTAGGATTTGTTTATTAGAGCATCCAAACTCCATTATGTGGTTAGAGTGATGAGTAGTCAATCTTAAAAATCAAAATTTCTTCATCCACCGCTGAGGCTTCTAATGGGATGTCCATATACTCTGGTAAACAGTTAAATGTACCTCCAAGATCTCAAATACCAGCTGACACGGTACTTGAGTTATGATTCTACTGGACCACTTGTTAGAAATAGAAGGGGACCACAATCTGGCTATTTGAAAGCCTTTTACAAGCCTTGGGGTGCTGGATTCTGCCTACCATGGGCCTTTAATCATATTGATGGCCAAGTACACTAATTGACCTATGTAAATAGCCTTAAACCAGCCTATTGCTATGTTCAAAATCTACCCGCTATTTAAGTTAAATCCATTCATGGGTGCAGAAATCTAAGTGACTTAGGTATTGATGAGGATTTAACCATCGCCTGTGTTGAAGTAAAGATAGGAGACACCCTCAACTTTGAGAAGCAGCAGAAAGCGGATGATTTAATCAAAAAGTAGCTGACATATTCTCAATAAAGGTTCTGACAACTTTGGAATTATGAAAGATGTACAGCATAGAGCGCTTATGGGCGACTATCCTCCAATCTATGCTTGACCCCTATCAGAAATCCAAGGTTGAAGAAGCCCAGGTGACAAAAGAACTAAAGCAATCCTTGGACTCTATATTATCAAGTTCTTTCAGAGTATAACCTCACCCTTGCTGCTCATTTGGAAAAAGGATGTGGGTATCAGGTTTTGAGGATTACCACTAGTTGAATGCCCTTACACAAAAGGACAGTTATCTGCTACAATGAATTTCTTCTCTTCATGTCCTAGCTGGGCTCAATTCTTCTTTTAAATGAATCTCGCTAGTGGCTACTGGTAGATCAAGCTTGTGCTAGATACCAGGAGAAGTGCGCCCTTATAGCAAGTGAGGGGTAATTAAACCTATGCTAATGCCCGCAAGGACCATGAACCTCCCTGGCTACATTCAAAGGGCGATTGATGTGCCCTGCTAAAGGACTTAAAGATTTCTTTGTGCTAGTTTAGATTGATGATGTGTTCATGTTCTACTGAACTTTTAGAAAACACCTCACTCATTTAAGGAAATGTTTAGATGTCTTCAAACCATTTTGGTTAATCTAAAACCAGCCAAATGCCAGTTCTTCCAAAATGATATAAATTCTTTTGGTGATAAAGTTACCAACGAAGGAATTTCTCCATTGTCAGACAAAGTGGTCATGATTAAGAAGAAAACTAAACCAGTTAAGCTTATGCAATATTAAGTTTTACCTAAGGATGGTCAGGTATCAATGAAAATATATTCCCACTTTTCTGAGCTCGCTGAACAGGTGACATATCTGCTCCACAAAGATTTTCCGTTCCAATGGAAAGAAACCAACAAGCTTTTTAAATATTAGGGAAAGATCTCGCAACCACTCCTGTATTGGTTCATCCATTTTTATAAACCATTTACTTTTTACTGATGCTAGTTGTGGCTGTTTATGTCATTCTGGCTTAATCTGATGCAAATTAAGTTAACATCCTACAGCATATTTCAGTAAGACACTAACTTGGGCGGAGAGGGATTATATCATTACCAAGTGTAGATGCTTAGCATTATTCCTTGCCATTACTCATTTTCGTCCTTACTTATATGTGAATTACTTCACCATGGGTAAGGACCATGACTCTATGGTGGCTACAGCGGATGAAGGTTCCAGATGGATGGCTAGCGCGCTGGGCATCCAAACTCCAAGGCATGATTTTTCATTGTTCATGGCGGTGGGGCAATATACCAAATGCTGACAGATTATCATGATTAACAATATTGATGCTCTATGCCTCAGAGGAGGATCATATTTAAGAAATTATTGAGAAAATGTGAGAAATGGAGTTAAGAGATTCCTGCAGCTCATCAACAATTGCAGAAGATGACTGAGCAGACACAGATTAAATATAGATAATTATATACACAGGCTGGAACCTCTTGGCTGCAATATGTCTGCCCATTAGCTAAAACGGAGACTGCCTGGGAGGGTCATTTGACTTTAGACCATGGCGCAATAGAAAACCCCATCATTGGCTATAGGAGCAATGCTAATAGGACGGGAGGACTGAATCAATCTAAGACGTCATTAATTTCTGTTTGTTTGTGTTAGCCAAAGCTCACTAATTTAGCATAACAAAACCAAATTCTGGTTTATATCACCCCATTTTACTATTATCAGCATTAATGTTGTTGGTCCACTGACTACAGCGATATACAGTCACCAGTATATCATACTAGCAGTTGGTCACTTTAAAAAATGGGTTGAGGCCATTTTGGTTACCTCAACTACTTCCAATAAACCTCTTCATTTTTAATTAAACCGGTCTTCACCCACCATAGTAGCCTGAAGGTACTATTATCTGATAATAGCACCGACTTCATATCTCAAGTATTTGTGATCTTAATTTATTGATGGGCACTTATCTCTTCTTTACAGCTCCATATCATCCCAATACCAATGGTGCAGAAGAATGAGCAAATGGACTCCAAGCGTCATCCTCCATAAAATTGCTCACTCTAACTCATCAATGGAAAATACCTCCTGGTGTAATATGGGAATACCGCGTGAATTACCATTATGTTATTCTGATGTCACCTTGAGATCTATGTGGCTAAGAGCTGGTCTTACCCTCAAGCGGTTAACCCATATTGGAGACCTCCACATAGGAAACAACCTTAATCATGTTGCAAAGGCTGATGGATGAAGTATTTTAATGAAAAAGCCTTAGCTACTAAGTCTATGGGGACTATTATTAAATGATAAGCGGATTGAAGCAACGACATAAACCAGTTTGCCTGAGTATAGACTAAGGGATCTGGTAATTTTTTATCACCACCAGCCAGGGGGTTGGGTTCACAAACTTGATACACTATGGTCAGGACCATATTGAGTAATTTGATATCTAATACCTAAGTACTATAGAGCCTCAATCGATTAGGTTATATTGCAATTTGAGAACATATTAGATTTCTACGAGATTTTGTCCATCCTAGGCATGATATTGAGGGGCATTGTTGGGAATTATAGGATCTGAGCTAGTTGAAAAGAAGTAAAAAAGCAGACAATTTATAATCTATCTTAGGAAGCTTGCTAATGCAGAAGCTGCTGAAATCGACATGAATGATGAAATCTAAGACAAGCTGCTGAAGGCTCAAATCTCTCTAAATCCACTGATCTAATTGCTAATTATCTTGCCTTTCAGGGATCATCTGTACCTGCCAAATCAATCAGAAAAGATCGTACATGCTGAAATCTTATGCATTCCACTGCATTGTTCCAGAAATCCTTGTACCCTACAAGATCCCAAAACTCAACTAAAATTTATAAATGTACCTAAATTTTTAGACAAAGGTTATCACCGTTTGTAACAAAAATCTTGCCTGATTTATTACTAGAAAATTTGCCAGTTAAATTAACATAGATTTGCCTAAGTGATGGTCATTTATTAAGAAGATTGCCCTAAAGATCTAATATCTACTAGGAGATTCTGAAGGAGCTTCCACTACTAAGACTCATGTAGCCTCTGTAGGATCCAGCCTTCATATTATAATAAAAAAATCTTCATATTTAAATCTAAGCATTTATGAAATAATTCACCATATGTTCTTAACTTTTGTCATATCAATAGTATCAATTTGTCACCTATTTCTTAATTCCCAAACCAGTTCCATTCTCATCAATCAAAGATTACCAGAAATACTCAGTTGAACAAAAATTAATAATGTAACTGATATCAGAGAGATGACCATCAAGGTTTACCAAACATTATACAGATAACCAGCAAGTTTCAGTAGCAACATGGCTAGTCCAATAGTGAATCATAAATGGGAAATGCTAGAAGATTTGGGAGCTTCAGGGAAGGCTGACTCACTGGAGGCAAGGTATAAATTATCAGGCCTGGTTTTGAAAAAGGTTAATGTGGTACCACATATTCTGGTATCTACCTTCATCTTTGGATTTTAGTTTTCGCCAATAATGTTTCTTTAACGGAAGAAGTACCCAACAAGACTACGTAGGGTTTGAGGAATTAATATTTAATAAAAGTTTATTTCTACCAGGCTTTAAATTTTTTAAGATATACTGTCTCTATACAGTTATATCTATTTGATTGCAACTATACCTGTGAAATTCTTGCCAAGATATAATCTTAATTGCAACATTATTGTGCTCACTACAGGTTTCACTTTCAACAAAACTATAGAAGAAACCAAAGATTTAGATACCATGAATTAAGACCTCAGCTGCTTCACTGTCAGCTTTGAGGACAAGTATCCTTCTCAACCCATGGACTTAAAGGAGTTAACTGAGACTATTTACACCTCAGCAGTTTGAGTAATGAGGATAATGACACCCCAGCTATGGAGCTTGTCCCTATAGGGCCTCTAGCCACTAAATCACTAGGTCCAGATGGCTAACTTACCCCTCAAAAATGTCAAGGAGGTCAATGAATGACATCTTTTCAGGTACCATCTCTCCACAAAAACTATCAACTAAACCCACTGGGGATGTTCAAACTCTATAAAAACCAGTTTATTGGATGCAAAATATTGTATATTTATAAATGACAAAGTTTCATGTAATAAAAAAAGGCTATTTAAGTGCAACTAGCTAATTTAATTGCTTGATACATACACCTATTGATCTTCCAGACCACGCAAAACCTTGCCTATCACATCAAATTTCACTGGAATGGTTGAGTTTGCAGGGGCTTAATTCCAGAACAAATAGCTCCTGGCATACTGATTGGATGAAACCTTTTAAAAGTTATACACAGTTTTTTTACACAATCAGCGTCAGGCAGATGAAGCCAATCACCAAATAGACAAACTTTCTAACCATTAAAGCGGCAACTTGGCTAACATCATTAAGAGATATTGAGCCAGCTTGGGACTTTCAAATAACAGGTGGACAACATGACTCATCACTGCGGCCAGGTTGAGGAATACTTGCAGCTAGAAGTGGTGTGGCATACAAATTTAGAGGTTGCTGATTAAGAGGTCTACACTCAGAAAGGTCACACCATCAAGAAGGTGGTAGAAGTGTTGAACCAGCAGCCTGATCACCTCTTGGGAACAGTGATCGTTCACAATAATCAAATTCAAAACCCCAAATGTAGCACTGAGGCAGTTAGAATAGGATCCGTGACCTTAAATAGTCTCTGAACAGAACCTTTTTTTCAACCATATATATAGAACATGGCTTGCTGAATGACCTTATGGTCCCAGGGCCCAAAATTCACACATTCACATAAGAAATGTTACCATGAAAGCCTGACTTGCACCCACAGAAAAAATACTGGCAGAGGGTGAGAAATTCATTGGAACACGAGCTCCAGTACCTTTCCAAAAAATAAACCAGTTTTGGGACAAAAAAGTGGCAAACTCTATAGATGCTGGCAGGCCCTCATTCAAAAGAATGAAGGAAATTTTCACTGATGCACACGAGTCTAGTTGATAGACTCAGAATATGAAGGCGAAGAGGCACCTATAGGGTGAAATATTTCAAAAGTTCTGACTTCAATATCCACTACTGAAAGATTCACCTAAAACCATAATTCTGGAAACTACTATTTGTGCCGTCCACCTGCTCCAGAAAACCATATTAATACAACAGCTCTCCCTATTCCCAATGTCAGTCCAACTACCTTGACTTGCTTAGACTTCAGCTCAAGGGTTGGCAGCACTGACCTTCCAACTGCGCCATAAGGCCTCAACTGGATAACCAAGGATGCCAGTAGCTATAGGGTAAACTATATCAACATGCTAAAGTTTTACAAAAAGATAACTTACACACTTTCTTGTTGCTATTTGATATTAGCATGGATGGCATGGGCGACAAGGCTAACCTGGCGACTTACATGAACTCATTAACCCAGTGAGTCAAGAATTGGTGATCACCAAGGTTAGTGAGACTGGGATTTCTTACAAAATGCTAAAACATCATCAGAAGAAAATTAGAGAAGCGGAGATGATGGCAATCAGAAAAAATATGGTCAGCTTGCTGACCTTGGCTTACTAAACATGTGAGGGTGACTTGCTGCTCAGGAGGTCTACTCCGCACAGATTAGGCAACAGACAACTTTCACTTAGATCACAATCAACCTCTAAAGCAAATTCCCTGACACTATACCTTATAACAACAATCTTTTTAGTTAAGTGTTCGCGCCCATGGCTAAATCTTGTAGACTTTCTTAGACATATTTATTATACAATGGCCGTTGGGACTCAACATAAGACAATTCACCTTTTCTTTGGAAGCCTGGTTTCAAGGTATCCATGATAGAGAGTGTCCTTGTTTACAGATCAGATCTCAGAATGGGTACTGTATTCTGCGTATTTGGATAGTAGCAGACTAGATTTTGGCAATTATATCACTTAATCACTATGATGATATTTAAAAAAAGAACTGATATTTGTGGAATGGTTTTTATTAATGTAAAAATGAAGTTTTTTTATCTTTAAAGTGATAATAAAAATAGCTAAATGAATGAATAATGCTATATAAGTTGGGAATCTTGGCATTGATAAGGGGTATTTTCAAGATACCCTAATAACAGCGAATAACTTCTGTTTTTGTGGAAAATTCCATTTTAGCCAGTTCCTGTAACCATGAGTTCATTTTATCAGTGGTTATTACTGAACCAGGATGTACAAAGGCCTTTCATTAGTACCCACTTCTGAGATTTAGGATAGTGTATCATTTTCTAATATTATTTTATTACCAAATTTGGTCATATGCTGTTTGACTTCAGGTTCAAGCAATAGTTCTCCTATATTGCATCTCGCATCATTGTTTTGAGTGACTATAAAAAATGGGTGATGTTCTGAAGTGGTAATATTCATTTTTCTGCTTTGAACACTGTTGCGTTCTGATATTACTTGAAATAAGCTTGGAACAGCTTGGGCGGATTGTAAAGAATCTGTCAAACATGATATCAGTTATAATTATTTGAGTACCTCAAGATGAGGCGATATTGAGATATAATGGGTTATTATTAGATCGCCTCTAAATAAGTTGATAAGGCGATAAGTCAATATTGACATTCAACGAATATAAATTAGATCGCCTCCAATTAGGGCAATAGAGAGCTAAAGAATAACAAGCCAAAATCAAGGAGAATTAGCGGAATAAAATAAAACAAGCTATGAGAGCCGTATCATCCAAAGCTGCTGTATATAAATGAGTTGGGCGATTGAGAAGTTTTGTTGTTAATAGTAGAGAGGGAGCAGAACAGCGAAAGGTCACTATATTTATTAAAAAGAATAAAAGGGTCATTGGGACGATTGCTCCTATTTTTAGTATATTTTCAAGTATGTCTGAAGGACCAACGATACCCAAATTGTCTGTCTGCTGTTCAGTGGATTTGACCTGTTCAAACAATATGGCAGATCCTAATGATATCGTCCAAAATTATAACAGTGGTGCTCACAACAGGAAGCCCATTGATCAACCACTAAGTACTCCAAATCTCCAGTCATTAGCTATGTCTTATTAAGCCTGCGTTTCTGGGAAATCTTCACAAAATATCTCATCAGCTGACTATGAGGAACTCAAACTTACATTAGATGCAGTGCTCAAAACAGGATGAACTTCTTCAAGAACGAAATGCTGTCATGCACCAGCTTGATAGCACGTTTAGCCAAATGCAAATTCTGGGATAACAGAACAAGGAATTTGCTAATTATTTGGATGATACTACTGAACAGCTACAGAGTGCAGAGCGGAAATTGACCAGTGCCTCTCAGTCTTCTCACTGAAAAGAGGATGAACAACAAAAGGGGCGCCATATGAGGAGGAATATGACGCTTGTCGGAGCTACTACACCCTGGATGTTAACACTGAATATGAATATGAGTCAGAGCACTAATTCCCTCAAGTGATGGTGGTGCTGCCCACGGCAGAAGACTACGCTAACCCTGACAGCAAACATCTCCACTTCAGCTGGTCCAACTTCTCATCAGGAAACTGCTTTTGGATCTTGACCCATTCCTCAGTATGGTACAAAAAGCTGTGATTGAGATGAGGAGGTTAATATTGAGAAACTACCTCCGTTTGAGCGAAATAAGAATACCCATGGATTCTTTAAACAGTTTGAATTTGTAGCGGAAGGTGAATCTGATAGACGGAAGGCTAATCTGTTGATATCTGCCTTGGATGTTAGGAGTGCAGATTAAGTCACCTGTTACCTCCCAAGTAGCTCTGTTGCCTTAGGAATGTAAAAGATACCATGCTTCGCCTGTTTTGGGGCACTTTAAAGAAGTAACAGCGGAAAGTGGAATTCTTTACAATTGGATTTCGCCAAAATGAGACTCTCCTAGAGTTTGCTGATCAATTTAGGATGGAAGATTATGTGCTGATTGGGTAATGATACTTAGTAGAAGCCAACGTGTGAATAGCCATGACCTCTATGGTGAAGACCTACTGAGAGCTTCACAATGTCATTTTGCCACTTCTGGATGATGACATTCCTCTGCTCAAAATAATATAGTTTTTGCGCTGCTTATCCCCTTAACTTTCTGCTGCCAAATATGGAACGGAAGACTACCGCCTCTACTGTACCCTCTTATTCAGGAGAACACTCTCGTCTGACTCACGTTCCATCTAGCAACCCTCAACCTTACTATAACTCTTCACCTCGTCCTCAGCTGAATTATACTCACCAGTTTGATTAGCGTCTAGGGGCTGGTTACAACAACCGTCAGCAACCTATCTACTGACCAGGACCTAGCTATGCCAAATGTCAGCATTCATCTTACCAACCTGATCCTGGCTAAGCTGAACAACCCCAAACTTTACAACCTGGACCCTCTTATAAAAATAAAGGACGTGCTCTTATGGGGTTAGCTGCTATGAATGCGGCCGCCCTGGCCACTTGGCAAAATTCTTCCATAACTGCCATGTGCACTATGTACACAAGATCAATACTAGGGAAAAGATGGAGAGGAGTTGAGATGGGACTCTCTACCACCGCGATTTTAACCAAAACGTCCCTAAATCAATAGTAGTATATACCACAGAAGTCCCTCAGTACAATGACAGAATTTTATACCAGCAGCCAGCTGGATGAGTGAATGTAACGACACGAGCTCTAGCCAAGGCTGCTGCGTATGAAGGATCCCTAGAACAACCAAAGCTGTATTCCTGTTAAATGCTTGATCAAGTTTCCTCAGATAAACTGGATTCTGCTGCAGATGCACCAACCCCGAAAGAAGTAAACATTGCCCTTCTGGTAGACGCTATTGTCAAAGAATATCTCATAGTTGGTGAGGGGATAATGAGTTTTCTTGAAAAGATAGATCCCGCTAATGTCCACATATTAAACAGTCAATATTCTTCTTATTACTAGTGTATGTACTGTGATATTTTTGTGGCAAAAAGATGAGTTCACGCTATAATAGATACTGGTGCTCCAGTCAACATAGTTTCCACTAAGTTTATGGCGAAGTTGACGTTAAATCCTGATGTGGACCATTGAATGGTGTATGGAACTGCTGGAGCAAAAAGCACCATATCTGAAGGAGCTTACAGAGCGCTACCTCTGTGCTTTTGGTCCATTGTCATCATAGCTCCAGCGATTGTGCTACCAAATGATAACTATGACTTGCTAATCAGAACTGCTTTCCTGTGACAATTTGGCTGTAATTAATATGACGGAGGTGACCCTTGCCATTTTGGGACAGCAGATCCCAATTTACTTCACCTCTAGCAGAGTGCTAAAGGATTTGGTGCACATGAGCCACATCAACCTTGCATATAGTGACAGGGTGATGCTAGTTCGCTATCATTGACTAAAAAACAAGACTTGGCCCTTCCCCAGAAGATATATGAATATTAAAGATTATCTCTCCGAGCTGCAGGGCCATATCTATTCCTTCTGGACATCAGGTTTTAGTGAACACTGAGTTAGAGGCTGGAGTGCCTGTCAGGATATATGGGGAAGTCATTGGGCTCCATTGTCAAACATGGTTTAAGCCTCATATGGCTCCAGGGATTATTCTTCCAGGCCATGGGGAGATTAAGGTTTTGTTAGCAAGCCCCAGAATGAACCAATGCAAATTTGCTGACACCAAATATTAGCATATTTACATTTAACTCCAATAGAAGAGGTGCTTCAGGTTCATGATTCCAGATCATTAGATGAATTTGGCCTATCAGTTGAGGCACTGACTGGTGTAATGATGGTGGTACTGCAGAGTAATTTAGTAGGGCTATTGGAAGAACAAAAAGACCAAGCAATAGCTTTATTTCAGAAGTACAAGGGGATCTTCACTGTCAATGATCATGACTTAGAGTGTGCTTGGGAAGTGGTCCATCAAGTGGACACAGGAGATCATCACCCTCATAAGGTCTCGGCCAATCTACCAATCGAGGTCAGCAGAAGAATTTGTTACTGAGGAAATTGACAAGTTGCTGGAGCAAGGGATGCTTGAACTGTCCAAGGGTCTGTGGGCTTCACCCATTCTGATTGTAAAAAAGAAGTACAGCACCAACCACATAGTTTTAGACTACTGGAAGCTCAATAGTATTACAAAAAAGGACTTGTACCCCTTGCCAGGATTGACCATGCTTGGATCAGTTAGGAAGAGCCTGTTATTTTTCAGCGATGGACTTGATATCAAGTTACTGGAAAATCGAGCTACCCCAGCAGAACAAGAAAAATGCACCATAACCACACCCAAAGGCCTTTTTTAACTGACTCAGATGCCTCAAGGGCTGTGTAATGGCTCAGCTACATTTCAATGTGCCATGGACACTATCATATTGTGACCTGAAGCTGGCATGTGTCATTGTATACCTCATGATATTAATGTTTTCTCTCAAACCTTTTTGGAGCACCTCAATCATGTAAAAGCAGTATTCTGCCAGCTTGCTGAGGCGAACATCAAAATTGAGCCTCAAAAATGTAACTTCTTCCAAGATCAGTTATAGTACCTGGGGTTTGTGGTAGATTCTAAGGGTCTGAAACGACAGCCAGCTAAGGTGGAGGCCATCTGTAAAAGGGCTACACCTAATAGTAAAAGTGACATACATTCAAGTTTGGGAATGGTTAGTTACTACTGGTACTTCATCCCTAACTTTAGCTGTATTGGGGGGCCTCTATTCGAGCTGTTAAAAAAGGATTCTGTGTTCAAATGGACGGAATATCATCAATACGCCTTTGATACACTTTGTACGGCGCTGATCAGTGCACCAGTGTTACACTATCTGAGCTTTTATAGAAAGTTTATATTCCAAACGGATGAGTCCCTTTCCACTGTTGGGGCGGTACTTTCTCAAAAAGATGACGAGGGAGAGGAACATCCCATAGCATACTGCAGTCATAGTCTGAACTGCCATGAGCATAATTATACTGTGACCGAGAAGGAGTGCTTAGTTGTGATCTACACATATAAGCAGTTTAGAGTCTACTTGCATGGGGTAAAGTTTGGAGTCATAACAGATCACATGTCATTATGATGGTTGCAGAACCTCAAAGAGCCTGAAGGGCGTTTGGCTCAATGGGCCCTTAAGCTGCAGACTTATAAATTTGAAAATATTCACAGTTCAGGAGTAAAGCATCCCAACGCTGACTATTTACCATGATTTCCAACTGTTGCCATGATGGAAGAACTCAGTGATGTGATGTACAACAAGATGCTCAGCGGAAAATATGATGACAAACTGCTCAAGTGATCAAAGCATTGATTGAGATGCAAACAAATACTTTATAATAAAATAAGGAACTGTACAAGCGGATTAGTGATTCTACGGTGACTTTTCTGTGACCCTCAGCATGGCGAAAGTTAATATGAGCGCCCACAAGGCAGTTGTACATGGTGGGGTGCGTAAGACTATGTAGTTGTTGTTCCCTCACTACTATTGGGAAAGCATGAGATTCAATGTGCTCAAAACCATTTCCTATTGCCATCAGTGCCAAGTAAAGAAGCCATTCCACCGTAAGACTTCATACTAGGTAGTGAAACCACATTTTGCTTGGCATACAGTTTCCCTTGATGTCATCATTCCCTTGCTAACAGGGGCTAACTGGTGTAAGTACATTCTGGTGGCTATTGACCACTTGACCTGGTGTTGAATCACGGGTACTACAGAATTTGGGGGAGGTCAAAGTGGCTAAGTTTGTAATGGAATGCATTATATAGCGACATGGCTGCCCTCAGTTCATTCTCACTGATAAAGGAACCAACTTCACTTCGCACATCCTCCCCAAACTGAATGAGCTTATGGTTATCCATGTTCTGATGACTCCATATCAACCCGAGTCCAATGGAATGGTCAAACAGGAATGGGAATTTGGTGAACATACTAATAAAATTAGTAAAAGATCGACCTTCTAATTAGATCTCCCTCTTTTACACTGCTGTGTTTGCCTATAATATTAGTTACCATTTCGCCATGGGGAAGAGCCCCTTCCAACTACTATATGTCCAACACCTGGCTCTTCTAGCATTACTTTACTCATGTGTAGAAGACACCAGCAGAATAGAACCCCACCACTATTTGACTACCTTGCAATCACTTTGGTCAAATTTCAAACTGAAGCATATTCGTTCAGCTTAGCCAAGAAGATCAATGATTAGGCTGCCAATCAAGCATGTCATAGTGGGTTGGAGCAGTTCAAAGAGGGTGATATGGTTCTCTTCCATAACCAACATGGGTTTAGGTGAAAACACATACTGGCCAGTATTTGGATTGGTCCTTTCAAAGTTATAGAGTAACTGGGGTCAATGCATATACCATCAAGGACCCCGCAAGTAGTCAGATTATTAACTGAGTGCACGTGAAGTTCCTCCGACCATATAAGCAATATGAGCCTTATCATCCAGGCAAAGAGAGGGTAATGTCACAATTCTGACATGACTGGAAGATAAGCTTGGAACAGCTAGGGTGGATTGTAAAGAATCTGCCAAACATGATATCAATTATGATTATCTGAGTAAATCAAGATGAGGCGATATTGGGATATAATGGGTTATTATTAGATCGCCTCTAAATAAAGTGATAAGGCGATAAAGTGATGTCAACATTTGATGTATATTAATAGATCGCCTCCAAATAGGGCAATAGAGAGCTAAAGAATAACAAGCCAAAATCAAGGAGAATTAGCGGAATAGAATAATCCAAGCTATGAGAGCTGTATCATCCAAAGCTGCTGTATATCTGTAAGATGGGTGATTGAGAAGGTTAAGTTGTTGATAGTAGAGAGAGCAAACACATAAGGTCGCTATATTTATTAAAGGTAAATAAAGAGTCATTGAGGCGATTGCTCCTATTTTAAGTATATTTTCAAGTATGTCCGAAGGACTGACAATCCCCAAATCATCTGTCTGTTGCTCAGTTGGTTCTCCCTGTGCAAACAATATAACAGATCCTAATGATACTACCCAAAATTATGATAAACACTCTTTTTGGGGTAATTTGGTTAATCATCAACACATTATCACATCATTGGCAGAATGCAGATTGTTTTTCTAACTGTAAAAAAAGGGGGTCAAATTTCATATTAATATTGATAATGTCATCATATTTATTAAGTAAATCCTCTGAAATGTTAGGATAAAAGTTACTTCACATTACATCACTCAGATATCGGTGAAAACTGATTGCCTCACTATAAAACTATAAAAAGGGCTTGTTAGTCCTAAGATGCAGTAAGTTGGTCATATGTACTCCACCGGTTTGAGGTGAACTCTAGTCATTCCACTGGCTGAAGAATAATCTTCTGAACCATTTATGGCCTCATCCTTGATACTTCCCCTCCAAAGATGAGAATTGGGGAATATTTGAGGTGCCAGGAATATACTCTATTTAATAAAGCGTTAACATCATCAAAGATGGTTTATTCAGCTCCTCTTTTCATCAATAAAGTAGCAGGGTCAATCCAAATGACCTTTAACTTCTCTGGCTATGTTCTCCACAAATGTTATAATAAAACCTTACCACCTTGGCTAAATTCTGATAGTCTAGTTCATCTTTGACTCTCCTTTTGATTTTGTGGGATATTCGCCTCAATGTTATTTATGACCGAAATGAATTATTATAGTTTGTCGCCAATTCCTGCTGGTAGCTTCCACGAGACAGTTTCTTCCGGTCTGCAGAGATTATCAGTGCAGGAGGGTCGGCATAGCTGCATCTCGCCCCTAAAGAGCTTTTAAAAGGGGACAACTAATCACTCAGCGGTGACTCAACTAGTAAGTCAACAATGCTGAGGGCAGCAACTGATCCCATTTTGGCTTGTAATTGAGGGCTATCTTCTTCAGAATCCCTCACAAGGTTCCATTAAATCATTTGATACTCCCATTAGAGTATGGATTGTAGGGGGTTAAAAACTTTTGTTTCACTATCATTAGGTCCTTCAGTTTTCTCACCATGTCTAAAATGAAGTTCTTCCCATTTTCTGAAAGTAAAACTTGAGGTCAAGCATGCATTGTGATGACTTTTATACAGGAAGCAAGCAGTGAGCTCACAATATATGTCTTTAGTGTGGAGGCCTCAAACCACTGGTGAAGTGGTCAATCGCTACTAAGATAAACTTTAATCTACTGAAGTAGTTGTTAAAGGTCCATCCACGGCATTTATAACATTGATGAAGGGAGCTGTTTGGGGTATCATGTAAATTCAGGTCTCTCCTCCAGTGGCAGAAATTGCACAATCTATACACAACTCCAAAGCTTGTTACATTTCATCTGACATGCTTACCAATAGATCCTCTCTTTCAGGTATGACTCATATTGCAATCTTCCATAGTACGTGTACTTATGGGCCTCCATCACTAACTCCATCAGTTACTAGGCTGGATATAGGGCTACCACTTGTTTTGTATCTTCTTTTGTAGATTGCCATTGACAAGCTAGTTTTCCTTCGAATATTTCATCAAGACGCTTCTATCTTCCTCTGTTAACCCTTTCAGGTTACATCTGGTAGCCCATATAAGTCGTAAAGATGATTGCTTTCTGGTGATTGCAAGTGGAACATTGGTACCCACAATAGACCATCAGCGTTTAGGTGTTTTTCTCCTGCTCAATATATGATTACAAAATCATAGTTTGGAGGAGTAAAGCCCTGAAGCAAGGAATCCATCAATATCCTTCTTGTTCCACAATCAGCTTAAAGATGCATGTTCCATCATTACCTAAAATGTACCCCACACAAATAAGGTTTAATTATTTTGACCACTTTGATCACTGCCAAGCACTCACACTTCGTGCTGCGTACATTTTTCTGCTTTACTGAATACTTTTATGTAGTACTTGATTAGCTGATTCACCTCTTCTTCATTCTATTGTGTAAGATTGCTCCAAGTCTTTCATCACTAAAGCCAGTATATAGGTAAAATGTTTTGTTGAAGTCATGGTAGGCCAAGATTGGCGCCTCAACCAAATGTGCTTTTAACTTCACAAAGGTCTTCTCCTATTCCAGGCCCCACAAGAACTTGGTTTCCTTAGTGATTAGTTATGTGAGGAGTACCGATAAGCACGCAGAATAGGGGATGAACTGTCAGTAGTATTCCACCAGTCTGAGGAACACTTGTGTAAGCCTTAGGGAACAACCCCTGAAATTAGATTGGGAGATATTCCCATTGTAAACAAAAAAAAGAGAGAAAAACCAGCAGCCGTCCCTCTTTTCACCCGGGCAATTTAGCCCATGAGGTATATGAGAGGTGGGTAGCGGCATATCCCTTGCAAATCACGACTCTCCACCTATGCTTACCACCAAAGAGCTGGTGGATAAAAGTCGGAAGTTATGCCAGGAGGTGACGGAGGGTAGAAGTTATCTCCAGCAGAAGGCAGTGAGCACATGTCCCCAGGAGGGTTATACATAAGTGTGAGTTCCGCTGGGTAGGCTGAGTTGTATTTCATTAAAATCAAGAAAGCCAAGTTTATTTAACTTTTGAAGATTTTCATTTTCCAGGTTCCCCAAGAGTTTCCAAAATGAGCCCGTCCCTGACACGTATGGGCATGGTCAAACCCTTTATAACCCAAAGGAGCTGACTATATGTGGCCTGGCCATGAACACAACCTGCCAAATGTGGAGGTATCATCATTGTGCCAAGTTCAAATTGGTGGAATGAATATTCCCACTAATGAATTTGATGCCAGTCCACCCAATCAGGTCAGATACAAGTCATTATCAGAATTTTTTGGAAAGATAATCTCTCAGAATCAAATCAAGAAATATTTTCAATGGCAGTGTGCTTAGCTTCAGTTCCCCATTTTATGAGCATTTAGGCAGCGGTCACCAACAGGTACTTATATCATTCCATTTTTTAACTTAATTTCATTTTGGTTTTCAAAAATTCTTAAATATCCAAATTAGTTAATGAGATAGATAGTTTTCTTTAGACACTTGGTGGCGATGATTTGCAATTCTGGAAACCCTGGCTGGTCCTTGAAGCTTCTTTCCATTTTCCATCCATAAATATGGAAGGCTGTACCTGAGGTATTTTAGATGGGGTTCTGAGTGTTCACTCACCTGAGATTCATGCTGGTTTTACTATTATTAGCACGTTTCATGGCAACTTGGATATCAATCATTCTCCTTAATGGCTCTATAGCCACAATGACGTTCACCTTCACATATTGAGGCTTGATTCTTCTAGGGTTAATCTCATGACCAAAGAACTATAATTGTCTCTTGAGAAAGGTGAACTTAATGCATTTCAACTTTAGATTAGATGTGAGAAGCCATGTAAAGACCTCTCGTGGGTGCTGCAGATTTTCTTGGAAGGTTTAGCTGAATATAGTAATGTTATTAAGGTATGTCAGCATGTTTATTAAACTTGAAATAACCACAAAAGGCAATCAATCCCGCGCTAGAAGGTAGCAAGGACGTTTCAGAGACCCTAAGGCATCCTTGTTGGCTCAAACCACCCCTGGATACTGATCAGGGCGCATTTCACCTGATCTTCTGGCGAGAGCTCCATCTACTAGTAGCTACTGGATAGATCAAATGCCAAAAAGTACTTTAATCCACCCAGTTAACTCAGAGTGTTGTTGATGCACAGGAGCAGATACAAGTCCTTCTATGTATACGTTCAAGCTGCGGTATTCAATGATTACTCTATGGGTTCCACACTTTTTGCATACAAGCAACATAGGAGATGCCAAGAGACTCTTCAACGGTCTGATTAGCCCTGCTTCAACTAGTTGGTTTAAATCTTGCACAATTACTGTGTCCTTTTCTTTCAAGCAGCGGTAGGTTGTAGATTTAAAGGGTATAGTGAAATTGGTATCCATTTGTGGACCTCATCCTTGAATAAGCCAAAAGAGAAGAATCTAGTACTGAAGATGTCGCTTAACTCGCCCAAGAGCTCATTAAACTTCTTCTGCTACTTATGGGCTACATCCTCAAGCCAGAGTTCATCAAAATCACATACTGCAAGTACAGATTCTATACTCTGGAAACTTGTCATTCTGGCCAGTGAAACAACTTGTTCTTTATCGACTCTGATAGGTTGGTTAGTGATGTTTACCAAAAGGATGTTCAACAAACCAAAGTAGGCTGTGTCATAGTACCTGGTATTATCTAGGTTCTTTTTAGAAGATTCCGTCGCAGCTATATACTTTCAGTATGGTATTAGGAGGAATCTTTACACTAAATGACTGAGTTATCCTGCATTGATCCCCTGTCTAAATACCTATAGTTTTGCTAGCACTCAGAAGGATCCTTTTCCTTTATACTACCAAAAGGTGATAGCTGTTTCACACCTTTCTCAGTCAAGGTGTAGCGTATGGGTAGATGGATTGGTCCATTTAAACCAAGCACATACGTTGTTTCCGTAGTTTGACATTCTTGTCCTTAAATACAAGAGGAAGTTATAACTTAAGATGATCACAGTGCTATAATTGAATTCAATTTTCGCTCCAAAATCCAAGAGAAACTGTTTCCCGATATAGAAATCATAGTTCTTATTGTCTAAAACCACAGTCATTGTCATTAGTTACATGCGCCCAAAGCATAAGGAATTCACGGTTTAGAATTCTAGGGGGAAATTTCTGGTCCTGTAGCGCGGTACTTCACACTGTAATTTATAACAGGCATAATTTTCTGCTTCTTAATAAGTTAAGATGTGATGATGTATACTGGAGCCCCGGTTTCCAGTACTGCCAAGGTGCCCACCTTCTGGATGATCACTTCCACATTTTGTTATACTCTTGCCAAAAGTGTATCCAGTGGTCAATGCATAAGTATCATATACTTCAAGCTGCCTAAGAGAAGCAGCGCTTGTGGTAGTTTTGACAGTATTCTCATCATCTGGTGCCTAGTTCCTGAAGTTATCAATAACTTAATGCTCAACTTCCTCAATTGAATTGGTGACCCAGATAGGCTGATTCATTTGAACCATGTAGGTAAACTGATTCAGAACTGTTAGTGCTGTAGAAACTTAATTTAGCTAGCACAGCCACCGCGCTAGGTGCTCCTAACACGTGGTATCCTTCACTAGTCAAATCATCATCTTTGTGATAGTATTCACTCTTAGTGTTGAGATCCATTCAGTTTACAGCGTTAGGTTATCCTCTATATGGGGCGTATCCTTCTTTTCAGCAGCAAGTAATGGATAATAATAATAAAAGTGACCAGGTAACGGCACTTATTGCTGGTGAACTTTTGTTGAGGCAAGTGTTTACATATTTTAAACTCTTTTACTTTAGTTTTTTTAACCTTATTGTTACCAACGTAGACAGTCTTGTTAACTCGTTGAGAGGTGGTTTTAGTCCTTTGTCCTTGTATTCAGATTCATATGTCCCTTTACTTAAAGTAACACTTCCTTATAAACCTTGAGGAAGGTAGGCTCTTAACTGCTAGAGTCATATGAATCTTTGTTTTGTGATGCATTTCCAATGAACTCATCAAAGCGGTTTTTGTGGTAGAAATCCATAGTTTTAGTAGTCCATAATTGTCAACCCCTTGAGATAGTAGTGAGAGGCGTAGTTTATGACTGACTCATTCTTGCCCTTTTCATCAGGAGAGATTCTTGGTTCATATTTTGGACGTCTTGTTCAGTACCAAAGTCGGAAATTATAATACTCTTCACTTCAGTACAAGATAATCCATTTTATAGGCTCATGCTAAGGATTTTAAGCCTTACGGCTCTACACTCTTACACATGAAGAGCCTTTTGGCGATTGCTAACGCCGACCATTTTAGCTCATACATTCGGAGGAAACCTACAATTGTTCTCTCTCCAGGTGTGTACATAGTCTTAAAGTATGGCTTTAAGTTGGTATCTTCTTCAACAAGATCGGAATGCATCATGGTTAGTTGGGTAGCAGTTATGACTGGATGTGGGAAATTCTGTTGAGCGAGCCATATAGGTGCCTCCAATCATGTCATTGGTTAAATAGAGGTATATCAGGTACAGTGCGCATTTGTACCTTTAATTAATTTATACACTTGTACATTTCAAACAGCATATTATTATGCTGTTCCAAGCGCTTTCCTTATCCACTAAAGAGGTGATGGGTTTTCCATTCATTCCTCAATGTTACAAGTCACTCCTCTATAAAATTAAGTTTAAATTCTATCTTTATAATAGGTGATTGTCCTCTCACAATAGGTAGTGAGGTAATTGTTTCTCTTCTGGTGGTCTCCTTGACGCGCTAAAGATCTTTGCATAGATCTTGCATTTCTAATTCCAGGGTACAGAGTCTTAATTAAAATTGTATCCTCCTCACTTACCAAAAGCTCAGAGGAATCCTCTACATGATATACTATACTCGCTTCATTGTTGAACTGCTCATGAGAACTCTCATGATCATCACTAGAACCTGATGAATCCACCCTTGTAGCGAGTAACATAGGCATCTTGATGACCTCAGCTCTCTTAACATGTGAGGCTGACTCGCTTCTCAGGGGGTCTACTCCGTGAGGATTAGGCACCATATAATCTTCTCTTAGATCACAATCATCCTTTCAGAGCATATTTCCTTCTGATGCTACCCCTTTTAGCAACAATCTCTTTGGTAAGCTGGTAGCTCCCATGGAAAATCTATTGTTGACACTCTTAGACATGTTTCTTGTATGTTAGCCCTTGGTACTCAAAAGAAGCCGACCCAACTTCTCCTTTTGCAGCTCTGCTCCAAGATATCCGCAATAGAGAGTCTCCTTGTTCAAATGTAGGATCTCATACTGGGTAATGTATTCTGTGTATTGACTAATCCCAGACTAGATACTGTCAACCCGCTCATTTAAACCACTATAAGTGAAAATAGAAAGGATAAAAGTTGATATGCTTTAGTAAGGTTTATATTAATATAAAAAGTGAATTATTTTAACATTAAGTAAAAACAAGGTAGATGAATAAATGAATATTGCTAATAAATTAGGACTATGGGTTTCAATATGGTAAATTTTTAAGATCCACTAGTTAGATAGCATCTGTCTGCTGCTTTAGTGGCCTCATTAACTTGAGCCAGTTCCTGTAGCCACAAGCCCCTTCTTGCGGTGGTTATCCCTGAACCTGGATGTATAGGGGCTCTTTCATTAGTTCCCACTTCTGGATTTTGGGCTGTTGTAAATATCTTCTATTATTGTTTTATTATCAAACATGATATTATTCTACTTGACTTCAGGTTTAGCAAAGACGCTCCTACAATGCAACTCACATTGTGGTCTTAAGCAAAACTGAAAAATGGTTGATTTCCAGATTTGCAATTACACTTTTAAGCCACAAACACTCTTGTTAGGGTCATTATGTTGTGTCATCATTATGTCATTTGCAGAATGCAAATTATTTTGCTCTCTGAAGTATAAAAAGGGGGCAATTTCAAAAATATCTTGTGATGTCATTGTCTTCATTAAAAAAATCCTCAGAATCTTTAGAGCGAAAATTATTTCTCATGATGTCAATCTGGCGTTGGTGAAAAATTGTTTGACTCGCCCAAATCTAAAAAAGGGGTCATTTGTCCCCATCCACAGTTGGGTAGGTCGCCAGTACCTCCACCAGTTTGGGGTGAACTCTGGGTCATTTCACTGATTGAGGAATGAACTGCTGAACTGTTTGCAGCCACATCTGTGAAAACCACCCTCTTCATTTTATTTTATATTAACAATGAAAAATTTGAGAGTTTGCTTATCACTTTTTTACCTCCAGGTTCAAGTGCTCTATGATTGAAAGTCTTGAATAACTACAATGTCAAATAGCCTCACAAAATACTTGTGAACCTTACAAAGAACTGCACCATGTCATGCTACCCACCTTAACCAATGACTATAACATTTTATATATGTTGAAGTGCTATGCCACTACACAGAGATAGTATGATTATAAAATAAAGGGTATTGTGATACCCAAGAAATCTGAAGCAAGCCCCTCCAGAAGTGCACTAAAGAGAACTGCATGCCTGCATCAGGGACCTAAATTTCACTTTGGTAACCTAAATCAAAGCCAAATTTTAAGTTTTAAAAATTATAAAAACCAATCAAATGAATCAAGCCATTGCTACATGATTTTGATGCATTTGACGCCTGATACCAAAGTGTAGGGTGGTGGTGCACCGTCTTCTTGAATAATTTGGCTGCTGATTAAGAGCGCTATGCTGTCTCAGAAAACCCTCCTAAAGCTACTTGGTGTTATTTACCACCTCAGGATTTTTCCCACCCCTTGCAAGCCCCTGGAGGTGCTCCACAGCCCCTTGGTGCTCCCTTAGGCAACCTTCATTTCCACATTCTGGTCAGGTATGGGATTTTTTTATGATAATGCAGCGATCACCAAGATGGCTAGAGTGGTTTATAAACCGTCAGTAATTATTGATTTTCGCCCCTCCAAGGAGTATCTTGACCTTGACTTCATGTCTGAAGCCCAAGAAATGGCAGAAGCTAAGGTGGAGTTGAATTTAATAAAATCCCAATTCCCACCAATGTACACAACTGCCTGATGAAGCCACACTTGTGGCTCAGTTTTCCATGTTGCACTCCCATCTTTCCCCCAAAATCCTTTACCATAAAATCACAGAGGGTTTGACTGCTTATGGCGCTGACCAAATGTTGCACTTTGTGGTTACAAATGGTAGAGATCATTTAGCAGGGCCTCAGCTTTTGCAACAATCTACCCATTTCACCAGGACTCTCACATTGCATTTCCCCTTTGAACTGTGAACAGATATGCCCCTGTCATCCCTTCATGGCGAATGTCAAAAATAGCTGCACCATTTGTCTCTTGTACTTTAAACTTGATCATTTTTAAGTGCAAGCGCCAGTGGTGTCCGCTGCAGATGCTTCCGCTGCTCCTCCTTGTGGCATCAGCCTTGATGCTGCCTCTATGAAATGCTTTAAATGGGGATTAATTCTTCCTTCCCCTGCTGCAACCAATGTTGGCGCTGCACTCAGAGCGCCAATCAATCAAAGTGCATAAATTATAATATTCTAGAGCATGTTGCTAGTCAGGTTTTTCTGAGTTGCTATGGTCAACTGTGAACAACCAATAAATTTCTGCCATCCATCCAACTCCTGTTGCTGAACCAGTGCTGTCTGAATCAGAACCTTATAGGTTCTCAAATGGATTGATGACGCAGATAGGGCTTATGGAATTAAGTCTGATTTCGCCTGGGAAATTTTTCAAGAATCACCTGATTTGACTCCCCATTGCCATTTTCACTCATAAAACGGCTATCCCCTCTATTAAATATAAATAAAATGGTTGTTAAAGCAGATGCTTCTCAGTCAACACTATCCTTCTCAGAATCTCAATGGGGCTATGGAACTTCTTTATAAGTTATTTCCATCCCTAATTTCCCCAGGATTACCTTGACAATGACAATTAAAAATTAAAGAACTCGCATTTGCAGTGAACTAGGATTACTTTGATGCAGTGAAATATTCTTTTTTATACTACTATCCTCAAGACTCCAACGCATCATGTTTTTTATGTGTGCCTAAACTTATTACTTTACTGAACATCAACTTGTATAGTATATTGAGGCAATGCATCCTTCTGGCCTCATTGAAGAAGAAACCTCGCGCCTATACCCCCTTTTGCCTCATGCTTCTGATACTCTGAACCCCAATATATCTGCCATGGCTCGTCAACTAAGGCGGACGCCAGACAAAAATTTCCCTCAAAAGACTCTTCCCCATCTGATATATTTTCCCAGGATAATAGCCAAGGTGTCATAATGGAATTATTTTTATTGATTATAATTTTTTGTTTGGCTTATCATAAATAAAGATACATGAATGTCCATCTTTTTTGGGTTGGGCCTACTAGTACTAAAAAATGACTGCCCCAACCCAGAAGCCCAAAAACATCACATCACATGTCACAAATGCGGCATAAAAGGGAACTATTATAGCCTGTGCAACACTTAGGGGCCCAAACCTAAGGTGCATCACATGGTAGTGACGGATACCTAAGAACAGGAAAAGAACAGGCCGAGTAAAAAATGGGATATGTTAATTACACTGGAGATAACATACCCCTAGACAGCCCCACGACGCTACAATGCCCTTGACTCATTGACTCATTATTATTGATGACGTACTAGAAGTTTACACCCACTCACTCTGAGATAACATTATTGACCAGGCAGCAGAAATAGTATCAAAGCCTTAGATAAACCAATTGGAGCAGAACAACTTACAATTTTCTTTTGGCGATATGCTGATACTAGAAGGGGTTAACGTGGTTTTTACCCTAAGAGATTAAGGAAAACTAGTTCCATACTTTGCGATGAATTACAATCCTATCTGAGCCAGGTCAACAAGATTGGCATACACCTAATAGACCACTGATTCTTACTATTCTGAGTGACATAAATTGATATTAGAATAGGTAAGATCTGGGTCTGGGCTATAGTAGATAGCAGAGCCCCTATCATTAGTATATTGACTACGTTAATTAAGAAACTGGGACTATCACTGAATATTGAACCTCACAAAGAATACAAAACCGAAAGACTAAACTAAACTACCTCGCTAGGAGCCTACAAAACACTGCCACTAAGCTTTATTTCTATCATTATGTCAGATCCCATAACCATCTTACCAAACACCCATTACAAGATCCTCATTGATACCTCCTTCATGAGGATGAATGAAGTCAGAAACATTTTAGGAATATAATCTGGCAATCTTTAGTCAGAACTTTTGATATACTACAGGGGCAAAGATAAGCAGATAGAGAAACGAGCTATACTGTTCAATTACATAAACTTTTTGGGATGGGATCATACCCATTAGCTATAAAAAGGGTGCAGCCAATATAGAATTTACTGCATCAGATTTTCAACTCAGAAGCCATTCTGCTGAGGGCTGGCTATCAACTGACCATTCCGCCTAGCCAGCATAACATATTGGGCACGAAAATCATTCTAAAAATACTACTAGGTCTATACAGCAAAGATTTTTGCACTTCAATTTCTCAAACTGAGAAGCAGACATAGCGCTGGGACTCATTCTCTCCTAACAATTGAGATATTAGAGTATTACTAGCTAAACTTTACCCATACCAATCAAGGTGAAGTGGAATCAAATGCCGTCTTTCTTTACATCCTACTGATGGACGAAGTGCAAGGTATGCACAGGTTTAAGATGTGGGAGGAGTTCAGGTTAGAGAATAAAATATGTGGCTCTGCTCAGTCATACCTCGTGAATACCTGGCTAGCCTGATAAAAGATAAAAAGATTGGGCGATGACTTTATATGGAAATAGAAAAATTTTACAATGGACTTCTATGTTTAATGTGCTGAGAATGTGTTACATCATATTGACATTGAAAACCATCCACTAATAAGCCTCCTCACATTTACAAGTCCAAGAAAGCAGATGAAGTTGTCAACTTAGAAGGTAACTAGATGTTTCAGAAGAGAATGCTGGTGCCATCCAAGAGCCTGTGGGAATCACTGGTCCTAATTGCAAAAATGAAGAGTCTAAGTGAGCGGTAATTAACTACTGGAGAATTAACAACCTAATGAAGAAAATCTTCTGCCCATTATAGAACTGACAATGCACTCAACCAACTTGGCAGAGCAGAATAATTCTCTAAAATGGATCTGGTTTCCAGTTAGTTACAGATAGTTATCACAGTAAGAATACAAAAGACGCCATCATAAGAGCCCAGAGGCTGTTCCAACTGATATAAATGTTAAATGGGTTTTGTAATGCCCCCACCATGTTCTAACATGCCATGGAAAAAATACTGAAGGATTTGAAGGTTTCTTGAATCTTGGTTTAAGATGATGTCATAAGAATTTTCTTGTTTGTTTTAATGAGCACTTGCAGAATTAAAGAGAGTATTCTGCCGATTTGATGCTACCAACCTTTAAATACAGCTCAAACAATGTACTTTTTTCAAGAACAACTCAAGCTCTAAAGCTTTCTATTTTCAAGAAATGTTATGGCCTCATATGGCCAAAGTGTGGGCCATTAAGAAGATGAAGCCACTAGCCAGCAAGCGGGACATCCAGGTCTTCCTAGAGATAATTGGCTTTTAAAAGAAGTTCATAGAAAACTTTTAGTAAAATATGGGAACCGTTATTTTACCTGCTGAATAATGGAACCCAATTTAAATGGACGACAAACTGCCAGCTGGCTTTGGACTGAATCTAGCCACTATTAAACTTCAGCGGTAGTACTCAGTTATCTAATTTTCAATAAAATGTCTGTAATCTAGTTGAACGCAGCCCTCAGAATGTAGGAGCGAGTTTTCACAGATTAATAACAAAGGGTTTGATCATCCTACAGTTTACTGCAGCCAAACATTAGGTGTATATGGATGGAATTACACCATTACCATGAAGGAATTTTAGCGATTAATTATGCATTAAAATGATTTAGGGTCTACGTTCATTGAGTGCACTTTAAGGTGGTAACCATCCACTCCTCACTTAGATGGTTACAGAACCTCAAAGAGCTGAAAGGACGCCTAGATCTCTGGGCGCTCAAGTTGCAGTCTTATGACTTTGAAATTCAATGCTGACATGGCGTGAAACCCCAGAACTATGTCAGACTGTCTTGTCTCCCTACTGTCAGGTGATTGTTAACATGGTGGATAGCTTTTATGTCAAGATGCTGCAGGCACTACACTAATGAACTAAAAGATTTACAACGCGCTTTGGACTGATCCATGATGAGCACTGCCATCAAAAATGGAAAACTTTTCTACAAATATAGATGATCAAAATACATTATACTATGACCAACTGAGAATACAGATCTGATCATTGAAGCTCACAAAGCCATGGGCGATGGAGTTTTAAGAAAAAATATGAAAAACTGAAACATCACTACTACAAGAGATTGATACACATTGATATCCACAAGGCCATTGGGTACTGCAGGGAGTGCAAAGTGGAAGTCCATATCATAAGAGCACTTTTTATCAAGTGATTAAGCAGAACTTTGCTATCAACTTCGCGTAAATTAATGTCATGGGCCACTCACTTTCAGTGGAGGCCAAATTAGATACATTGTAGAGGCTATTGAAACCTTATAATTAAGGTAAGACCAAACAAATTAGAGACCTGAGGGCATAATGACTGCCAAATATATCTTGGAAAATCGTTTATATTACGGTTCCCCAATTTTTCCTAATTCAGTTGCACTAACTTCATTTCTCAGGTGATAGCCAAGCTAAAAGATTTAATGGGGGTTCATAAGGTCCTGTTGATGCCCTATAACACTAAAACAAATGGTAGAATGGAATGCGTCACTAGCACTCTAGTTGACATCCTGCAAAGTTGGAATAGCAGACCGTTCAGTTGGAATATCCTCCTGCCATCCGCTTTCTTTTCACACAATATCGCATTACATTTATCAATGGGAAGAACACCATTATAACTCCTGTATGAGAAACAACCTAAAAAGCCCCCAATACTATACCCTGTGTTCATAGAGAGGAAATAGACCCATCTAATATTTAGAGAACCTCGCCCAAATGTTGATTAACTTCCAAACCGAGGTTTACTCTAATGTGCTGGCCAAAAAAAATGAGATGTAGATAGACGATAGCTGGAACTGCTGTTCTTTGACAGGTATCAATTTAGGGAATGAGTGCATTATTGAAATTACATGGGCTTGACAGGAGAAGTAACCTTGAACACATCTATAAGGGGCCATAGAGATCATAGAGAAGACTTTAACCAACACGTATATGCTCAAAGTACCTGCCAAATGGAACATCATAAACAGGGTGCATGTTAAATCCTTAATAAATTCCAGCAGGGCGCTGAGATGTCAACTGTACCAACCAATAACCCTACCACTGGCTGCGGCAAAAGTCAATCCCATATGTTGGTCAATTGGGGGTAAATTCTAAGATAAGTATTGTCCAACCATTAAATTTACTAGAAAAAAACCAATTATATTGATCTCACCAATATCATTGTCCCTTTATCTGTGTCCTTAGCAGATCATTTTCCGTGAATAAACTGTCAGATATCATGCTAACACCTTCTGACCCAATATAAGCATTTTTAAATCAATTTACCATATAATACTTACTTTTATTGAATTGATCCCTATCAATTTGCTGACTGAAAACCCAAGATCCCAAACTAGTCCCATTTTCATTGAACAAAGATTCCCAGATTTACTCAGCAAAACAATTACCAAAAGAGGTAATTGGTGCTGGGAAGTTAGCCATTAAGATGAACCTGACTTTAGTAAAATGCCCATTATGTTTCAGCTGCGACGTAGACAGTCCATTAGTGGACCATAGATGGAAAATGCTATAAGATTTTGGAGCTTTAGGGAAGGCTGACTCGCTAGAGGCAGGGTACAAGTTAGAAAGGTCTCTTTTTTGAAAAAGGGACAAATGTAATAGCGCATATTATGATATCTACTTTGATCAGCAGAATTTTGCTTATGCTCACTATGGATCTTTGACGTTGGAAGTACCCAATGAGACTATGGCAGATTTGGATAATTTTTATTTAATAAAGGCTTATTTTTAAGCTTTAAATTTGTTTTAAGGATAACTCTCTTCATACAGTTATACCTATTTAAGTGAAGCTATACCTGTCACATTATTGCCGTGTTGTAATCTCAATTATATCAGCCTCAAAAGGGAAAACCCTGTGGAGGGTGAAAAGCGTTGTTATATGCAAGCTGAGCTAGGGGGAGATCTTTAGCTCAGGTATCCTATTAGCTGGAGGCATAACAAAGCAGGTAATTTTCCAAGAACTAGGTATTTCACGCAGTTTGCACATCTTATTGTGGGTGGTATTCTGTTGATCTTCAGGGCAATTACTAAAGGTTGCAAGGAGATTGTTTTAAACAAGGTAGTAAACTGTGGGTTCTATTAACTCTAAAGATTTTTAAGCTAAGCATTAATAAAACATGAGATATGAGCAGAGTTGCCCCAGACGCGATTATAATCATATGGCAAGGGATAACCAAGGAGAACTTAGTGAATCTATTGATGAACATCAAAACTACATCAAAGCCATTTAATATAGGGAGTTCCAAAATGAATTCCACAGAATGAAGTCTAAGGGCTTTCACCTGTTGCAAAGGGTGTAGGAGTCCTTTTTACTCAAAATTTCTATTTTGGAGTTGGCAAATGATATACAGTTTTCACTCATGTGGGAATATCTTTTATGGAATCTGACTAATTGTAGGTCCTCTTAATACTTTCATGCAATTAAGGAGCTGGGGTGACTTAAATCTGGACGAACATAATGCTCCTCATTAATCTGAGTGTGCAGAGAGAAGGAACCAAATCATATCCTAAAATAATATTAGAACAACCATAACTCAGGTAGGGAGAATTTTAGGTACTAGCTAGGTCATCATGAAGCTCTAGCTCTCAGGGCAGCACAGTTGGTGTAAAAAACACGAGAAAGAACATGTGCATCTTTAAGTAAGTCAGAAAAAAATACAATAAGATGTTCCAGGGAGAGTATGTGGGAGAAGGAATAACAATTTTTGGCTCTGAAAGATTATCTGCATTGGAAGTTAAGGTTAGGTTTTAGCTCAGTATGTCCAGTAAATGTTTAGTGGTCTTTGATAAACCCATGCTTGAAGCAGAAGCTACAGAGGTTTTGGTAGATGAGTATTTGTTGAGGGCATAGTTTGTGAGCTACTGGAAGTTCAGTAGGGACTTGTGTTTTATAGTAACATTAATCTCAAATTGCAATCTCTGGATGTTGTTGTTATTATGTGAGCGACCAGACTACCTCCACTAGCTCCTTGTCATAGATGGCCCATAATTGTTCAGAAGAAGTGAGCTTGAAAGAGAAATAAGCTCATGGTGCTCTACTCATCATAGTACTGGAGTTACACAACCCCAGAGACACCAAAGATTCATTACATGTCATAATAAAGGGCTTTGATGTTCCAGCATGCTTAAAGATAGGGGCGGAAACAGATAATATCTTAATGGCATTAAACCCTTGTTGACGGGCTTCCATACACTAAAATGTATTTTTTTCCTATCAGAGGGTCGAGGAATGCAGCAGCTATGATAACAAAGGGGAAACATTTTAGAAATTTAATGGTGTTTAAGAAGTTGAAAAGCTGTTTCTGCTTTAAGGAGTGGGCCACGAAGGGATGACTTTAAGTTTACATAGAGTTATTAATGCCCATCTTTCATAATCATGTACCCATAGTAGTGAGTTCCTCTTTGAAGAATCCAAATATTACAGGGTTTCACATATAGATCAGATTTTTGAAAATCAGACAGCGCAGCTTTAGGATCCTTTGCATGCTGTTCATAAAAAATGAATGAACAGGTTGTCATCAATATAATACCAGCGCAGGTAAAGTAAAGTTCGCACAGGATGTCTTTGATCATATGTTGGAAAGTTTTAGGTGCATGTCTGAGAGCAAAGGGCATTAATTTAAACTGTAATATACCTCTCTTTGAAAGAATTTGTGTGAGTCACTCTTATGTTTCCACTACCCTTTTTAAATTATAAGCATCTACAAGACTAAGTTTAGGAAATACATAACAAAATTCATTTGTATTACTGATTGTTTTCTCTAAGGGAAGAGGGCATGGTTGTGCACAAAATACTGTTTAGTTGATCATAGTCTATACTAGACTGTAAGATTCCATTTGATTTTGTGCAAAGTCTATAAAAGAAGAACTTTTTGAGAGCTTTTAAAGTAACCACCTTCTTGTATAATGTTTTTAACCAAAACACAAAAATCTCAGATTCTTTTTTGGTATATAGATACAACGGGCAGTCTATATTGACCATATCCACTACAAATAAAATAGGTAAATTATATCTTCAAAGTAAGATGAGAAACAATAGGCTTTATATAAAAAATTTCCTTATAAGACATTGATCAGGAAGGAAAATCAGGTTGTAGATCAGTGAGGGACGTTGATGTGTTAGATCCTAATGACTCTGCTTTGGATACCTTATCAATATAAAACTCACCACATAGGCGCAAATTCATTGAAGAAAAGAAGTTGACTCCAGATTGATTTTCACCTGCTGACAATGCCAACAACATACCACAGGATAACTGAAAAATTAAGACCTGCTCCACAGTAAAATGGTTTCAAAATCATAGCTTGTGCATAGAAAATGGAATAGGGCTTCTCGCTTTGTAGCAAGGCACTGGAGATGAAAAAGAACCCAATACAGATGAACCCATTTCAAGATCCAATTTTAATTTTGCGCACTTTTAAACTCATGAATTTCTTAGGTGCTTCTATATCCAAGAGAGCATCAGTGGACACCTTTTAATCCTTTTGATTCATATAAAAAATAGGCATGATCCTGGTATTTGCAATGTCAAGGGACAAAAATAGCTGGGATGAAGTGACCTACAGAATATCTACAGGCCTAAGTTCAATAAAGAAAACTTTTAAATCAGCTGAATGGGTACATTGGTCTCGCATGTTGTACTGAGGATAGTATAGGCATCAAAGATTAACAAAGATAAAATTTTCCTATGGGTATCTGACTTTACAGATGAATTTGGTCACCAAAGGAATGGATGATGTTTGGGAAGAGATAGAGAAAAGATCTTGAAGATACAGTACTCTAAAGTATGTAACCTGTCCAAAAATTACATTTATATTGGAGGTAGATTACATATCAAATTAATTCTATATCAGAAAGTATGTGCAGTGCTCTTTGGGATTTAAAAAATTCTATAACCACATAGTTAAAGCTCTAATAAAATGAATATCTTTTCTCATAAATTACAAGACTAAACAAAGGTTCATCCTATATTATTAAGCCATTGCATCGCCTATCTAACTAAAAATTTTGATATGTCTAAGTTTAGGGATCAGTAAACTATGTCAAGGAACCTAGTGCTAAGGCAAAGTATGACCTGCCTATCACATCTCATGCCATAATTATTGGAATAAATTAGAGGCATAAGGAAGAGATTGCTAAATCTAAGGGTATTAAGCTGGGCGCCCTTTCTTACCTCAAACTGCCATGGATTAACGTTGTGTAAAAACCCAGCATGCCCAGATTGGTGTAAAAAACGTGATGAGATTACTAGCGTTTCATAAACGGTTAGAAATATTATTTAAGGTACTATTATTGAAATATCTCAAGTAAGTTAGTTTCTAACGTGGCTTTCTAAACGAAAAAATATTAATCCAGATTAGGTAATATTTGCCTCAAATCTCAAGTCAAAGCTTGGGCATATTGGTATCATATTACTTCCATTGATTGTAGTAAAATTACATTAGATATTACTTAGTGCCATGGCAAAACACCTATGCCCCATCCCCCATCCACCTTATAGTTGTCACCATCAAACCAAAATCCTTATGCATTGTCTTTCTATCTATAAAATATCATCAGAATTTATCTAATGATTTTATGGGCCAACCTAGACATGGACCTCCTCAAGAAGTTATTAAAAAGGTCATTTTATGCTCTTAAAATTACGAAAATCCAATTCTGTCATTGATAGAGTCTAGACCTCATTTAATTGTACAGAAAGGTCTATAACAAGATTTCTGTTTTTTAAACTCCTCCCTGAAGTTTACCCAGTCCATCAAATTTTGGTTTACCTGTCATTTTACAATTATATAAATTATACTTTAATCCTATAGCTATGGGCAACTTTCAAAATGTTATACGTTGATGGGCTAATTAGGGTAAGCTGGGGCCTCAGTGTGTGCAACCGGGGAAAGCCTGTGGATACATGGGTGAGTAGCTAACACTAGAACCAAGAGAGGCACGTTGGTCGGGCCCTGCAGTGGCCTGAAAGAAATACAGGATGGTAGTGATGACTGTGCCAACTTGTTCTTGCAGGTGTCCACAACTTCCTGTGGGGAGAGTATGGGCAGGGAAGAGGGTATTAGTCAGGCAGGGCGCCTGTTAAACGGCCTCCCCACGAGCTGGTGTTGTTTGGTGTGGAAACAGGACAAGGGAGGGGCAATCCTGGTTGGCTGTGCTTTGGTACACCTGCCTACAATAAATTCTGCAGTTTGTCAAGTTGGCATGAAGCTTGGCTAGCTACTGGCTCAGTCAGCATGAGCCATCTGGTAGAAAAATGGATCATGCAAGAAAATTAAGGCTGATATGAAAGGACTCCAAGACTTCCTGGATAAAAAGGGACTGGAAAGCATTATCTCCGTTAACAGGATGCAGGTGACAAAGGGGAAGGCTTCAGCTTCTCCCCCCCTCAGGGGCCTTAAATCTGGGGGTCATCAGGTTTTGTTTACACAAGGGGGATGAGAGGCATATCGCCTGTCCTTGCTGGTGTAGATGAGCTGCCTAGTACTTAAACAGGGCGGCATATGTCAGTTTAGGCGGTAGCGTGAGCTATATCCAATCGCAGTCAAGACCACATTATAAGAGGTGCTTAGATTTTCGCAGTCCTAGTGTGGTGGGGGGCAAACCCCAGGCCTTCATCCCGCAATAGTTTCCCCTACTAGGATCCCTTTGGGGCTTTTAAAACTCAAAGTGTTACACTTTTACTAAGTTTGATAGTAAGTTGCTTGGGTGATCTGGGTTGGTACGACCATAAACTCTTCAGGTACAGAAGAGTCAAAAATGCTCTCCTCATATTAGACAGCCAGTTTCCAAGCTACTGTTGCAAATGAGGCCATAAGAGTACCAGCAGATCGTTCCTCATCTAGAAGAGTAGAAAGAAATCAACCCTAAAATTGGAAGAAGTGGGGCAACTTACACACCACAGATGGAGTTAGATAAACCCTTTTTATAGATGAAGGCAAGGAAGGAAATTTACCCCGCGATCAGAGTGAATTCATGTGAAATATTATCTACCTGACGCTCCATAGAATTTACTAAATGAAGACAATGATGTCGCCTGAAAACACTATAAATTTGACCCCCTACTATAACATTGAGGGCTAAAATTGCAACTTAATAACAACAAAAGGATAATTTGATTAAATTACCCCAATAGGAACGACAGAGGCTTTGTTATAATTACCAGAACATCTAACAACTAAATTTGAGAGCTGCTCAAAAACATGACGTGAGGCGCATTGAAAGTGTGCCATCGCTTAAACCTGAAGTCAGAAAGTGTATTACCAGTTTTTTGAACAATAACAATAAAAGAAGCTACCGCCCACAACCTGAAGTGATGAAAAAAGATATGGGTCCCTAGACATCAAGGTTCAGGGGTTTTCGCCATGAGAAGGAGCTCGCAGTTTCACAATTGTGTTAAATAGATGATGAATCTATAGTAACAATCAAATGCCGTCTCACTAGGGGATCCTAAAAATACCCAATATCGCTACTCCAATTCCAAATTATTTTATAGTAAAAATTTATTATATAACTTGATTTTTCATCATAATTATAAAACACCTCACCTTCACTTAAATAAAACACTTTTCCACATAATCTCAGTTTTATTATTTTTGTTTCACTTATAGTGATTTCAGTGAACTAATCACCAGTAGCCAGTCTGGGATTACCAATTAGAAGATTATAGTATTTAGTATGAATCTTCTCTGTTTCAACAAGACACTTGATATCGCAGATATTTTGGAGCTGAGCTGCCAAGGGAGAGGTTGGATTAGCTTTCAATGAGTCCTGAGGGCCTTCATATATGAACATGTCTGAACGTGTCCACAAGAGAATCGCCACAGGCGTGAACAATTTTCCCAAAGATATCAATGCTACAAGGAGTATCATCAGAGAAGACTTTGCTCTATGAGGATGATTATGATCTATGCAAAGGTTCCTTGTGCCTAGTCTGTAAAGAGTAGACCCTTTAAGCAGAGATTCCAACCTCACATGTTAAATGAGCTGAAGTCAGTGAGCTTACTATGGTGCTCACTACAGGGGTGGCAACGTCAGGCCCTAGCGGGGATCATGAGATTTCTCATGAGCAGTTCATTGATAACAGATATGGAAGTATATCATGGAGAGGATTCCTTGAACATTTGGTGGAGGAGGAAAATACAATCCACTTAAGACTCCATATCCTTATATTAAAACATGATATAAATAACTAGCTTTAGCGCGTCAAGTAGACTATAAGAAGAGCATAAATTGTTTTATACCTTTTGTGACAGTACCTTCACCTATGATAAAATTTGAAAATACCATTAAAAATATGGAGGATCAAATGTTTTTATCAAAAAAGGGAGAAAGAGAATAATCTTTGCTTTGAATAATTATGAGCGCGCTTTTTACAGAATGACAACATTTTATTTGCTATTGACAAGAGTATAGATGAGTTGAAGCCTCAAGTGCGGACTATACCAGAACTTAACTCTACTTGGCCAGTAACTCATTTGAAGGCACTAGGCTGTGTCACTCAACAGACTGCCACGCAGCTGGTCTGGACTGCCAAGTAAACTACCATGATGCATGGTGACCCTATTAAAGAAGATGTTAACTTCAAACTTTACTTTAAAATCATGTATACACCTGGAGAAAGCAATTGCTAGTTTCCTCCTAATGCATGAGAGCAACATGGATGTCATTAACAATCACTAAAAGGCTCTTCATGTGCAAGAATATATGAGCTACAAGTCATAGGCTATCCTTAGTGCAAGCCTATGACCTGAACTATCTTATAAATGAAATAAAGATTATCATTTTTCAAAGTTTGGTAGAGAACAAGACGTCCAGAACATAAAGCAAGAGTTCCTACTGATAAAAATGGTCAATAGTGAGTCTGTAGTAAACTACTCCTCCCGCTATCACCTCAAGCTCAATAATTTCGGACTAAAGGAACTATGGACTTACCTACTGCGAAAACAGTTCTGTTTAATTCATTGAAGATAAATCTAACTTGAAGTTGCATATGATCTAGTAATAAAGAGCGTGATGTCTTTAAAGGCCTTAAGTAAGCTTTATTTGACTTATAAGGGACATATATAATTTGAATACAAGGCCACAGGAACACACCCTTAATGAGTTATCAAGGCCATCTAAGTCAATAATAACAAGAGCAAAAAACCAAAGGAAAAGGGCTCTTAACCACCAGAGCTCTTGCCTTATTGAAAATCAACCTGCAATAAGTGCTTCTAAACTTGGAACTTTTACTGATCTTGTACATTACTCACCATTGAAAGGAAGGTAAAACCTAAAATAGGAAATCCTCAACACTATAAACTGAGTGGAACTTTCCAAAGAGGGTAAGAAGTTCTTGAGGATGAATATTATGCCAGTAAAGGATACCATATGTTAGGGGTACTTAGCGCGGTGATTGTACCTGCTTAATTAGGAGTCCACGACATTAATAGACTTAAATTAAGTGAACATACCTGACTCAAGAGAACAATCTTACCCAGATTATTAAACAATTGATAAAGGAGAGCAGCTGGTCTTGGCTACCTTAAGGACTAGGAAACAGAGGGCGAGTATATTTTCAAATCTACAACAAGCACTGTTGCTCTTAAACACTTTGGAGAATCCAATAATGATGTATTACCCTCTGGAAACCCTTTGAGAAAGAGTGTGACAAAAGTGGAAATGATTATTCATAAAAGTGCACGTCGTAGCTGTATTTGACACTGGTGTTAGCGTCAACGTCATATCCTTTAAGTTCATGAAGATGCAGAAGTTCATGCCTGATAATGATTATAGCGTGAAGTATCAAACTGATAAAATAGGTGTTACCTTAGCTCTAGGAGCCTATTCAGAGCTGCCCTAATTCTTTGGGAGCATGGTACCAATGGCACCACTGTGGTTTTAGACAATCACCACTATGATTTCTTGATCAGGACACAGTTTCTCCTGGAGTTTGGAGCGAATTTTGACTTCACAACCAGCACTGTGAACATCTTAAGTTACCAACTTCCGCTAGTATTTAAGGACAAGTTATGTTATACCATGAAAGCAATAGATATGCTTGGTGGAAGCGGAGCAAAATAATCTAACCCATCCACCACACCCTTACTAAGAAGGGTGTGAAGGGGTTACCATCCAGGGTTAGCACAGAAGAAGGGCTTCCGCTGAGCGCCACTGAGACTATGGTGATTAGGCCAGGGGATCAACTACAGATGACACCTGCTAATTAGATTAAAGATATCGCTGGATACCAATTTTGGAAGTCTACAGTCTAGCATAATCCATAAGGAAGAACTTAGAGTTTTACTAGGGTTCTATGACACAAACTACTCTAGAGAATAGCATCATCTTGGAAAATATCACAACTCAACCTATCAGATTCAAAAGAGAACAAGTCGTTGCACTAGCCTGATTAACTAGTTGCCATGACATTGAATCTGTACATGCTTAAGGTTTTTAACGATCTTAGGTTTAGATATGTGACCCCAAAGCAGCAGAAGAAGCTTAGCGAGCTGTTGTACAAGTTTAGCGAAATCTTTAGTACTGGATCCAATGACTATAACCTCTTCATGGGCGAGGCCAGAAATAGGATACAAGTCATCTATACCGTTCAAATCCAAGATTTAATACCACTTGAAAGCAAAAGATGCCATTATCACTCAAGAGTTAAAAACTAGCTGAAGCAGGGCTAATAAGAGTGTAAATGAGTCCCTGAGCCTCTCCTTTGTTGCTTGTATGCAAAAAGGATAGAACTATTGAGTAGTCAAGGACTTCCGCCAAATTAATGAGATAATTAAAAAAGACACTTACCCACTCCTGCAATTTGATGATGCAATAAAACCTCGTGAGAAGCTTAATTTATTTCTCTGAAATGGATTTAGACAGCGGTTACCAGCTAATGGAGCTCTCGCCTGAGGACTAGGAGAAAAGCGCTTTATTCAGCAGCTAAGGGTTGTTTGAGCCTATAAGGATGACGCAGGGGCTCTGTAATGCCCCTGAAACCTTCCAACAAGAGATGGATTGTATCTCTGACAATCTTAAGTTATCATGTATGTTAAAATACCAAGATGAGATCACTTTGTTCAGTCACGCGTTCCAAGAGCACTTGCAGCACATCTGTTAGGTCCTTAACAGTTGCGCACATTCATCCTAAAACTGTAGAGAGGTAAGTGTAAATTTCTGAATAGACAGCCGAAGTTCCTTGGGCATGAGATTAACCAACTTAGAATTAAGCCTCAAAATGAGAAAGTGAATGCAATTGTGGCAATGGAGCCACCAAAAAGTATGAGGGACTTTTGAGAATTCTGAGGAAAGGAGGGGTACAACAAGCAGCTTTTCCCTAATTTCCTGGACTTGACAACACCACATACCTACCTTATGATTAAAGAGACGAAGCTTGAATAGAGCTTGGAGCAGGAGCAGGAATTTGCGGAGTTAAAGGAATGATTGGTATAAGCACTATTCTTGTCCTATCTGGACTTCAGCAAGACTTTTTACCCGTTCATTGACGCCAATGGTGTGGGATTAGGTGTAGGCTTAGCACAATAGGATGAAGATGGGGAAGTTCAACTGTTTGGGTATTACTTAAAAATATATAGAAAACTAAAAAGAGTTACACAGATACTAAACACGAGTGCTTAGAAAGATAAGTGCATTCAAACATTTCAAACCCTAACTATATGGAGTAAATGTCAAAGTAGTCATGGATAATGCGTTGCCCCGCTGGTTAAGAAATATGAAAGATCCAGATGGACGCCTTGACCACTGGGCTGTCCTCCTCCAAGGGTATGATTTTGAAAATCATATATCGTGCAGGAGACAAACACCTTAATGAAGATGGCTTGTCAATATTACTGGTCTTCCATCTGAACGTACCAGAGAGAAATCGCATATATGACTTAATTTGGCTACCTGAAGAGCCTGGCAGTATGGAGCTTAGGAAGTGAGGAGCTTACTACGCAGATATTCCAAAGACACATGACATGTCGATGGAATTCTGCAAAAGAAGATGCAAAATAAATGGTACCCATACATCTTTGCCTGTGATTGCATGGAGATAGTGATGGAAGATCACAAGCTTGTGGGCCATGGACGAATTAAAAAACGTTAGCGTACCTCAAGGTGGAAATGTACTGGGTGTGTATGTCCAATGGAGTATACCAAGACTTCAAGTTGTGTATACCTTATGCCAATTTTAACCCACTGAAAAAGAAAATTTGTTTATGCCAAATACCCCTGCTACACCGTATCAGCAATGTCTCAGTTGACATGGTAGTAACATTGCCAACTCATCCAGTGAGGACAAGTTTATCCTAGTAGCAATCAACCACATCACACGGGGTCAAAGCTCTGCAGTCAATATGTTTACCGCGAATTCCAATGCCATTTTTGTACAGTCAAGTGAGCACAAGTCATGGATGCCCCTCAAGTTCTACTATTGGACAAGGGAAAACTTAATATTGGACGTGGTGAAGAATTAAAAAGATCTGGCATAAGTTAAGCAACAATTCACAACCTCGTCAATCCATCCTCCAACTGAATTATTGATAGAGTGAATGGGACCCTAGGAGGAGTTTTGAAGAAGATGGCACTCACCTAAAAAATCAAAGTGGGACCAGTTGTTGACATCAGCGTTGTTGGCTTACTGGTTAAGCCATAATTAAGTGACTGTAATGTCCCCCCTCATAACCCTGCATGAGTAAGAGGCCGCGCTACCTACCCTCCTGGCATCAATCATATCAGAAGATTGAAAAAACCCCTGCCACCTGGGAGTTACCAACAGGAGCTATCTGAAGAGATTATAAGAATACAATTTGAGGCTTCAAGAAACATTGAAGCGAGCCTCCATCAAGACAACGGAGGAGCTAGAGAAAATCGTTTTACCTAAGTTAAGCATAGGAGCCAAGGTTTTGTTTTACCACCTTTGGGGAACACAACCAGAGAAATCTTAGGCTAATTGTAATGGCCCTGATACCATCTTGTAAAGAGAGGAGCTTATTACTCCATTTGACAATGATATTAATATTGTTTCTTATATTTAGTACACGCCTGGAACCTTTTTCAATCCTCAAGTCTTATTGGAAGTGTCATGGATGAATCTGTGGCTGATACAATTAGTAATCACTTTATAAGTAAATTGATTGAAACAACTATAATTTGGTGGAGGTACAGGAGACCAGTTCACCGTGGGATGGGTGCAATTTTGGCTCTTTTATAGGCTAGGGCAAGCAAAAGGATTTTCATTTTAATCAGGTGATTGTCACTATTGGAAAATCCCAAATTCTAAATGTCATATTATAATAATTCTTTGGTGCACCAACAAGCAAACAAAGTAGCCTAACTGAGTAGGGAGAGAATTTGGGGCACTGACAGCACCAAACATTGCCTACTATGAGTTGGTTATGCGAGGGTTGAATAGTGGTTTATTTGACCCAACCACGCAAAAGCTCCTCAAAATAGATACCCAAAAAAGCTAACAGGTAAGTGAATTAGCTAACCCTTTAAAGAACTTTATTTTCATTCTGGAGATAAAAATTGGCCCACCAACCAGAGCTTGTCTGAGGAGCAACTGACAATGCTCCCCAGGAAGGAAAATCTAGGGAAAATTATTCTGATTTGAACTTCAGAATTGGCAGGCATGACTTATAAAGCCCACCCCTCAGGGGCATTATCTGAGTCATTAATTAGGCTTGCACAATCCTAATCTACAACTCAGGCTGGCACAACACATAGCCTGAAACTGACTGAATCAAAAAAATTTTAAACAATTTGACTCAGAACAGAAATTCTGAATCAGAGTTAGAATGTAACAATCGAGACAAATTTGATTGTTACAGTGATGATATGAGCAATAATTTTTAACAAGAGCAAGGTGGCGTAATGTAAAATAGTTTTCGCCCTACCAGATTATAAGAGTTAATTAATGGGGATGATGACGCCACCAAGATTCCTAATGAGAATAAACCCCATTATATACTTTTGGGGTAACAATTTTGTATTCCACTGGTGATGAAATGTTGAGCAAACCAAAAGATGCTGGCATGACCATATGAGGTGCAAAATAATTATTGCCAAATCTGGCAATTACCAATTTTAAGAGTCACTTAAGTCATGATGTGAGGTGCATTGTAGGAGTACCTTCACTTAACTAGAAGTCAAGACAAGAGTTATTAAAATTGGTAATCTACTGATATCTTAAGAGAGTACAATGATCAAACACCAAGAAGCAAATATCAGTACAAAGGCCCCTGAATGACTAGGTTCTGATATAGCCACTGAAAGATGGAGCTCTAGGCTACAAAAATTGTCACAAAGGGATGAAGTGACTAAAGCAATAGTCATAAGACGTCTGACTACAGGAACTTGAAAAATCCTCACATTGAAACCCCAACCCTTAGGTACTTTTCAGTATTATATTTATGTTTTTATCTTGAAATTCACTTGATCTAAAAGAAATTCACTTTTTATCTTAATAGAAAATAATATTTAAAATATCAATTTTATCATTCAGTTTTTACTTTTTTTGTGTTAAGTGTAGTAATTGCCAGTAACCAGTTTGGTATTAACCAAATATTCTATGTCCAGTAACCTTTCTATGTCCTCCCTGTTTGGAAGAATACACTCTCTATCAAAGATATTTTGGTGCTGATAACGCCATTGGAGAAGTTGGAAAGGTTCCCAAAGAGTCCTAAGGGCTAACGCATGTCAAAAATGTTTTAAGTTTCAAGAAGGTATCTGTGGGCAGGGACTTTTTATACAAGCAATTGATGCTACAAAGGGGTATCATCAAAGGTGGATTTGTTTAGTCAGAGAAATTATTATGGAAGAATAGGTTTACTTGTGCATAATCAGCGTGTATTAGACCCCCTGGGCAGCAAGTCAGCCTTTAAAGTTAAGCAAGCTGAGGTCAGCACACTGACTGTTAAAAATAATTAAAAGGTAAACTTAAAAATTGTATATAATAGTTTCATCTCATCAGTTCAATCAGAGATGATAACAGACCATTAAAGTTATATGTTAAATGATTATATAATTTCACAGGACACTTTTTTGCAAAGGATTTAACATAAGATGAGATCTTCTTATATAAAAGCTCTTAATAGAGATATGAGATTTACTTAATATATGGCAGCCAGGACAAAATTTTCTGACACTGGATATAATATGTATAAGAAGTTCAATTATGTATACATATTCTAATTGGCTCTTGAAAACCTTTGAGCTACTATGTATTCTTATCTATATTTTATGAAGTTAGACTATTTTATACTCACACACCTTTTAGGGTATTACTTTATTATTAATCTTATTAAATAATAGCAAATTATTCTTCCTAATACATTTTTCTTATGTAATATTTCCAGAATTAATCTCTGAAAAGAAGACTACATGGTATTTTGTTATGGAAAAGCCTAATCTAATTTAGTTTATTCTGGTAAGTCTCCTTAATACTTTTACAAAGGATAAGCTATTGACCATATATTACAGCATATCTTTAAATTAAAGTTGGCACAAATAATTTAAGAATTCACAAAAAATAGGTTTACTTGAGTTCATAACCCTCTTTTCTATTTTATATATATACAATTTTGATTAATAAATTTTAGCAATTCATAGTTTTCATTTTGCTGTCCAGGGTTTTAGTACACATGGTAAATAATTTATCTAAATAGCATTTAAAATACTATTATTATAGTGATTTTGCCCATGCTTTACATTTTTAATATAAAAAAATCTGAGGAGCTTTAATAAAAAGTCATTTTGATCCTTTAATTCTATAGATACCTTTTTTAAAAACAAATTTATAGAACAAATAAATTTTTAACTATAAAGGACATATTATGAAGTGTGTTACTGTTTTGACTTTAGAAGAACAAGGGCATCAACTAAACATATGGGTATACTAAGGAAAGATTTGCTGATAAAAGTATAAGAGATGAAGAATATAAGCAAAAATAGAAGGCTTAGAAAAATAAACTACATAAATAATTTTCTGTTTGATATTTTTGGTATTGGATGAACAAGTGAAGAAGATAAAATTGTTCAAATATGTTAGAATTAATCACAAAGAGAACTTATAAACTTAGGCTTAATTATTTTACAATGTCAACAGATTGTCCAGTTAGTTTTTATCACTGATTTTGGAGCAAAGATAAGTCATCATATGTTAATTAGACTTGAGAAATAAATCTAACTATAACTTGTTGTTGAATAAGCTGGTTAGATGGGCTGGGCACTAATTTGCGGTATATGCTTCAAATCTTTAGAATAAAGATATAATACAAAGCAACTTAAAAGCTAAGGGCTGTACACTTGTCACATCTAAGAAATTTTATTTGAAGAAAAAATAACTATATCTACCTTATTAAGAGCCTTTAATTATCATTCTTAATATATAAAACAATTCAAAATGCTTGATATTGGCACAAGTTTATTTATGTGTACAATCACCAAAGCTAATATTAGGGATTTCTGGATATAGTTGAATCATGACTTAATTATGAATAGCCTCATTAAAGCAGTCAAAAATGAAAGATAAATAATGGCTATAAAGGACATAAATACAAACAGAAGGAGAAATTTGTCAAAATATTTTGTTAATTTTATTTTCATCTAACCCAGCAACTTAACAATTGTAGCAAAATTAGTGCTTGTTTAAAGATGGGAGCGGATATTCAGGATTAATAAAAAAATAAAGAGATTTTATCTGCCTTTGTCTAATTATCATTAAAGGATAATTTAAAGAGCACAATAATTCCACTTCATTATATATAATGGCCTTAGTGGACAACGCAGAAAAACTATTAAGAGTTTGTCTGATACTTGATCAATATTTCTATGGAGTATTACAAAACTTTAAAGATTACAAAAGAGTGATTTAGTTTATTACCAGCAACGGAACTGGGATATCAATAATTAATGAGTTATAGTTGATGGGCTTTTGTACTATTAATATTAGTAAGCAGAGTGAGAAGTACAAAAAATTGGGTTTCTAGATATCACTTTTCCTTATAATGACATCTAATTGGAGTATTCGGTTAAATCCATGTTTATGTCTTTTTAGGGAATTGTATCCATCAGAGCACCATAAATAGTTTAAAGTTGTCAATTACCATCAGAATATATTTTTTGGCTTTAGAAAACAATAAAATTGAGAGGATACATGGCATGATTAAAATCAATAAAAAAGTGAATAAAGGCTTATAATTTTTTAGCTATGCAAGGCTTAAGTTACAGCTTAGAAGGTCAGTAGAAAACCTATAATTGTATATACTATTATCCTGCTCAGATTTTTAGGCAAATAAAGCTAACACAGATAAAAGTGAAGAACGAGTTGCTTTGTTAGTATGAAAAACCATAAATAAAATTTCCCAATCATAACTAGCTTTAGTATGCTTAAACACTTAGGGAACTATCCTAAAAAATAACGGGAAAGTGGTGCCCTAGAGGAAAGTTGAGCAACCTGTTGATACACAATGTCAAGGGTACAATTTATCCTACACCCATTATTATTGAAATAATTACCTTTACAAGTAATGATAGTTATTTATGAGATAGAACTAGTTATAAAATAAAGTGAAGTAAAAGACAAAGTTAATATAAAATGGTTCTTAAGGGCCCTATGGCTACATAGATTATCTCCTAACTTATTATAAAAAAGTAAGTACCCTCTATGTGATATGCTTAGAATAAGGTATGTTATTCCAGTCAATACTAGTTTTGGTGCAAATATGAATGTACTTATTTTAGCGTTCAGGATGGCTGTATTAAATATTTAGGCCAACAGATGGATAGATTCAGGGTGGCTAAGTATATAGATATTAGATTGATATTCAATTTTTGTTTAAAACATTATACAGAAATTTATCTAACTTATGAAAACTTGAAGAGAGTGTGTACTAAACTGCCTATTATTCTTATTAGTCACTTCTTGTTTAAAATCTATTTTAAATAAATAAAGCTATATTTCTCTCTTTAGATTTTATTGCTTATTTGCCTTACAAAAATATAGCCATAATAGAGGTAGCTTCATAATTTTTAACCAGGCAGTGCAATACTTCTCTCAACAAAAAGTCTGACTCTTAGTGTCATGGCTCCCCTGCAGATTATATAGGACCTAGAAACTCCTCTAAATTAAGAAGATAGAAAATCATAGTATATGCATAAAACCCTTAGAAAAGTTTTAGAAAGTGAGCATAATGTAATGATAAAAGACTAATCAACAAAGTTAGTTTAACGTAGTTGGTATAGTTTATAGCTAATAGCAATTGTACAACATTATAAACAAAAGATAAAACAGCAGTCAAAAATGACAAAGATCATTAGAAAATATACACTTTTGGTAAAAATTGTAATTTATATGTTTATAGGAAAATTATAAATTAGTAACTTTTTTAGGATATAATAGAAGTTTTTACTGAAGTCTAAAATATATTTGACCTCAAAAAAATAGACATTGTTTTTCATAAATTATATAAAGACAAAAATCACTTCCACTGATTTTTGATATTCTGACTAAATTATACTTAAATAAGCCATTGATAAATAGCAAAATGATTAATTTTTAACCTAAAAATGAAATAAAAAGTTGTTAAATAAGTTATAAAGTTTGCATAGTAATTCTGATAACTTTTCAACTTTATCTATAATGCACCACTATAAGCTTTTAGGTTTATACTGCACATGTTGGTTTAAAAAAATAAGGACACTAGTTGTATGGCAAGCAACTAGTAAGTTGAGTCTTCATTGTAAGTGAATTCAAGTCTACTATGGTAAATTGTAAAATGAGAAAAATAACTAGGGCCTTTATTTCCTTCAATCTTTATTTTAGAAGTCAATATTAAATATATAGAGTTAGTTATGCCTTTTATTAAAAAATGCTAGGCGTTTTTATAGGCAAAGTCACATAACTTTTATATGACTAACTAAAATCAGGTGATTGTCTCTCAAAACTTTTGAACCTTTTGACTAGTTTTAAATAATGCGGATTCAACAACTTAGTTAATCCTAAGTAGTGTAACCTTTATAGATTGGCAGTTATCCCTTTGTGTCAGGAAACATATAAAGATATTATAGGGGCCATGTTGTCTGTTATGACTGCTAGCTACTGCAGAAACAAGCATTAAAACGTTTTGGTAGCTTCATAAAAAAGAACCTAATAATTTAGCGCCTCAGCCCAAATGATCTGCCATAGAGCTGACTACAAGTCATCAAGCCCTTTACTAAAATACTTATTTTATTTATTTAAAACAATTTGACCAGGGGACAGACATTATTAAAAGAGAGAAATAAAGAAAGTATCTACATGAAACTTGATCAGGGTCAACTCCATTAAAGAAAGTTTTCCACCTCTGGATTGTGACACGGATTTTTCTGGTTACATCAAGGGTAAGGTTTTCGTGTTATTTTACCTACTAACTGCCAATAGCTACCTTCAGCTGGCACCCTGATTGATGTGCAAAGGATGGGAATTGAACCTGCAACCTTCAGGTTGGTAGCCTTATACCTACCAACTCACCTTCCACCCCCTATTAAAATTTTATTTAACATTGTCAGGAGTCCGGCCAAAATCAAAGATTCAGATGATATATGATGATGGGAATCAAACCCAAGCCATCAAAAAAGCTGAAACCAGTCTTAGGGATAATACCAACAAATTTAAGCCCTAATTATATTGGGTATGATTCCCACCTAATTTGTTCAATATTAATTACCCATAACCTCCCAACATTGATGTTCAAAACTGAGCTATGTGGCGAGAAAATCCTATTTGATTAACTTACTAAGCCTGCTAAATAATCCCCAATTTGTAACTATTATAGATCTTAATTTGGACCATTTGTAAATGGATCAGGTAACCTCCCTGATCTCCCAAAAAATCTTGATTTTAAGCAAATAAACCTAATTCTTTTCGCCTTTTATTAAGCAAAAATTGGACAACATAAATTTGGAATTACCTCTCCAGATAAAATATATGGAAAAAATCTTTTCAGCCAATAGAAGCAACAAGGTATAATATAACACCTAGGAGCTTTTGATCCCCTGGCCTCAAGTAATAAAGGGATATGTGATATCACACCCATGGTACTGACAAAACCGGTGCTCCCTACCAGGTACACCTCAAGTTCCCAATGAAGGTATAAAATAAAACTAAAATGAAACTTATGATATAGCATCTGATTTTTTTAAATTAGTAACGCCTTGAACTTTTAATAATATACCCTCTAATATGTGTGGGATGCCGCAAAGAATATCCACCCATGATTAACACCAGCTCAAACTTTGAGATGAAAACTGCTGAGCTCCAAAATTCTGCAGCTAACCCCTCTTGCCACCACCAAATTGGTTCTTCTTGCTACCCATGATCAGGTTGATTATATAATTTAGGATATTGCCACCTTAAAATAAAGTGGACGCTCTCCATTCTTACAAAACGTTCAGCAGTATTAGTTCCTCTTTAAAGAAAACATCCTCCAATGTCAGTTCACATTGTTCAGCCGTTAACCCCACCAATGGATCCAAACCATCGTTCAAAGTGAAGTATGTCCCAGGCGAGGGAGGATCTTCTCTTTCTCATTCTGTATTGAAAGTGCTATGAAGGAAGCCACTGACACCCATTATCTCAAAGTCTAACTAACTGTAATAGTCATGTAGCTCAAGACATTATGGAACTTCCTTTAATGCATTGCTGGGAATGGGATGACGCCAAGACCGCCTTGCTTCAAGAATTTGGGAGCAACTTATCTCTATCAAACTAAAACTCTTATGGATATAAGCCTAATTGGGGAGAAAAAGCAACTGAGTTTGTTCACCCTTGTTATAAAATTGATGTAATTGTTAAAATATGCATAAAGGTTTTTGCACAGGGTTTAGCCCACTGAGCAACAGGACCAACGATATGATTATTGTTATCCTTAAAAACAACAGAAAAGATTATTTAATAAATATGGAACACTTTCTCCTATTATACTTCTTTAATTTTTATAATAAACACAGCAGATCCTCACTGTTCCACTTTCTCTAAACTATTAACAACCAACCCCTCTTGATATCTCATCTCATCTATCTTGTAGTGACTTTGGTTACTACCACTTTCATGGCTTAGTAATCTGATTCTCCGTATCTCATTGGTTTCATCAATTATTCATTTGTTAATTTCACAATCGCCTAATTCGAGGTGACTTCCTAATAACCCAATATCGCCTCACCTAGAGGCGCTCAAATATTCATTACTCATAAGAAACTCAGCGGATCCTATCCATTCCGCCATATGACTTAGGGCTTATCATCCAGTCATATCAGATTCATGACATTAACCCCCCTTTGACTTGATGATAAGCTCTTATTGCTTATACGCCTGGAGGAACTTTGCATGCACTCAGTTGATGATCTGACCACTAGTGGTGTCCTTGATAGATATGCGTTGACCGCAGTTTCCTCTATGACTTTGAATGGACCAATCCAAATACTGGCCAGCTTGTGTTTCTTCCTGAACCCATGTTGGTCATGGAAGAGAACTATGTCGCCTTCCTTGAACTGCACTATCCCACTTTGACATACCTGTTCAGCAACCTGATTCCTGATCTTCTTGCTAAGCTGAAGGAATATGCTTCAGTTTGCAATTTGATCAGAGTGTTCTCCAGGATAGTCAAATAGCGGTGGGGTTCCATTCCACTGGTGTCTTTCACACATGAATAAAGCAATGCCAGAAGAGCTAAGTGTTGGCTGTATAGTAGTTGGAAGGGACTCTTCCTTGTGGCAGAATAGTAACTAATGTTATAAGCGAACATGGCAGTGGAAAGGAGAGAGCTCCAATAAGAAAGTCAATCTGTTACTAATTTTTGTAGTATGTACACCAGAGTCCTATTCACCTGTTCTACCATTCCATTGGATTCAAGGTGGTATGGGGTCGTCAGAACCCTGCAGATTCCCATAAGATTGTTCAGTTTGGGAAGAATGTGCGAGGCGAAGTTGGTTTCATTATTAGTGAGAATAAACTAAGGGCAGCCATGTCGCTGAATAATGCATTCTATCATGAACCTGGACACATTAACTGCCCCCAAGTCTCATATTGCCCTCGCTTTGACCCACTGGGTCAAGTGGTTGATAGCCACAAGAATGTACTTACACCAGTTGGCTCCTGTTGGCAAGGGACCAATGACATCAAGGGAAACTGTGTGCCAACTTTTATGTGGTTTCACTACCCGGTATGAAGTCTTATGGCACAATGGCTTCTCTACTTGGCACTGATGGCAACAGGAAATAGTTCTGAGAACAGTGAAGCTCATACTTTCCCAATAGTACTGTGGGTGCAACAACTCCATATTCTTACGCACCCCACCATGTCTGACTGCCTTGTGCATGCTCATAATGATTCCTGGTCGTTCTGAGGATTGTGGAAAATTCACCATGGAGCCGCCAATTCGCTTATACAGTTCCCCATTCTGTTGGAAGGTATTCTTTCACATCTCGTTTAATGCTTTGATCACTTGAGGCAGTTCGTCAACATATTTTACGCTGAGCATCTTATTGTACATCATATTGCTGAGGTCCACCGTCACCGCAACAGTCAGCAATTG